>JALNIF010000966.1:0-26130 GCA_026284005.1 Thecaphora frezii | reverse complement strand
AAAAAAAAAAAGAAAAGGACAACGGCCACCCCGCTTTCGACTATTGCGCTTCTGCTTCTGCTCAACGAAAGGATACAATAAGAGTGGATAAGAAACGAGGGACCCTTAATTGAATAGAATCGTCTGGCTAGAAACATGAATTTGGACAACACGTGTAGCGCTGTGGCAATACTAATCAGCGACTAGTAACAACTTGGCCAGAGGTGATAGGCCAGGTTGAGACGTTAGTGATTCATTCGAGCTAGGCTGGCCAACGGGTGGCTGAGTAGTTAGCGGGAGCGGAAAGCTTTCCGAAAGAGGGCAACCGTGAGAGCAAAAATGGGCCTTGTGCCCTCTTTTTTTTTTTTTTTTTCTTTTTTTTTTTTTTTTTTTCTCCCGCTCCCTCTTCTCCACCTAAGTTAGGCAAGCTGCCCCTTAGCGCATTTGCCATTCTTTTTTTTTTTTTCACGTCGGTCGCCGTGCTCTCTTTTATTTTATTTTCGCCTCTCTGCCTCTCGATCTATCCACCACAAAGACTGGAAGCCGACTCGTTTCTCTGGCCATCGTTGCGCGCCGTCAATCGATCCGACCTCGGCCCGACCCGACCGCCCTCTGCGCCCTGTTGGCTCCCTGTTGGCTCCCACTTGGCGCCCTCTTTTCTTTGCCTTTTCTGCTTGCGGCCTTGGTTGCGTTGCCCCCCCCCCCCTCTTTTGCGGCTCACAAGCGTCAGCGACGGCCCTCTTGCGACATACGTGAGCCATGCCACCCAAACAGGCAGCGGGCAGCGGCGCCAAGCAGCAGGCGTCGCGAAAGGGCAACGCTGGCGGCGCACAGGCCGAGGAGCTGCAGCAGGAGCCGTTGCAGGCCGTCATTCTGGCCGACGCCTTTTCCAAGCGGTTGGCTCCGCTGACGATGGACCGCCCCTCGTGTCTGCTGCCCCTCTGCAACGTCGCCCTCATCGACTGGACTCTCGAAAACCTCGCCCTCGCCGGCGTCGAGGATGTCTTCATTCTTGCCTCGCAGCACGTCGACCAGATCAAGCGCCACGTCGCCCAGTCCAGGCCCGCCCTCCCCAAGCTCACCGTCATCGCCACCCCCGATGCCCAGTCTATCGGCGACGTCATGCGCGAGCTCGACGCCAAGCAGATCATCCGATCCGACTTTATCCTCGTCCACGGCGACTCGGTCGCCAGCATGGACCTCGCCTCGGTCGTCGCTGCCCACAAGCAGCGCCGTAAGCGCGAAAAGGACGCCATCATGACCATTTGCACCATGCCCGTCGGCAAGCACAGCCGCACCCGCCCGCCCGGCGACCTCGCCCTCTTCTTCCTCGAGCCCACCACCTCGCAGCTCCTCCACTACGCCCCCCTCCGCGCCGTGCCCCGTGTCAAGTCCACCACGCTGCCCCTCGAGCTCTTTGACAGCGATGCCGCACCCACCCTCAGCGGCGCCTCCAACGGCGCAGAGGTTGACGTGCGCAACGACCTGGTCGACTGTGGCATCGATATCTGCAGCGTCGACGTGCCGCCCCTCTTTTCGGAAAACTTCGACTACCAGACGATGCGCCGCGACTTTGTCCTTGGCATCCTCACCTCGGACCTGCTCGACTCCAAGATCTACGTCCATGTCGCGCCCACCGGTCCGCCCGGTTCCCGTTGCGCCGCCTCGTCCTCGGCCAACCATACCGTCGTCGGCACCTCCACCTACGGCCGCGGCTACGCCGCCCGCGTCAAGTCGCCCGCCGCATACGACGCCATCAGTCGCGATGTGATCGCCAAGTGGACGCACCCCTTGGCGCCTAGCGGCTGCCTGCCCGGCGGCGAGAGGTACAGCCCGCGAGCCGGCCTGCGCTACGTCGGCAAGGACGTGGTGCTGAGCCGCACCTGCACCTTTGGACCCGCTTCGCTGCTCGGATCGCATTCGCAGATCGGCGACAAGGCCTGCGTCGAGCAGTCCATCATCGGCCCGTCGGTCCAGATCGGCGCGCGATCTACCATTGTCGGATCCTACATCTGGGCCGGCGCACAGATCGGCGAGGGATGCGTGGTGGAGCGGGCCATCGTCGGTGAGGGCGCTCGGATCCTGGACGGCGTCAAGCTCGGACGCGGTACAATTGTCGCCTCCGGCTGCGTCATCGGACCCAACGTCGAGCTGGAGCCGTACGCGCGCGTTGCGATGAAGCGGTTCGGAGCCGAGCTGGAGGACGACGACGATTTCGACGACGATACCGTCGACGAGGACGTCGACGAGGGCGGCGAGGCCGATCGCAACAAGGCCCACGAAAGCGAGACTTCCTCCAAGGAGCTGGGCAGCCAAGGTGTCGGGTACCTCTGGCCCGCGCTGGGAGAGCGACGGCGCGATCCCGAAGTCGCAGGCTCGGACGACGAGAGCTCCGACGACGAAATAGACGAGATCGAGGCGGGGCTGAACGCACGCGTGATGCGCCTCGCCGCTGAGCTGGACGAGGTCGAGTTCTCCGACTCGCTCTCGGACGTCTCTTCGATCGATGTGGCCGGGTTCTCGTCATCCGACGAGGACGACGATGGCGACGACGGTTCACGATCCTCTGCCTCCGATACGGACTCGGACGACGGCGAGGACCTGGTCGGCTCCGGCTTGCTGACGCTTTCGGCGGGCACCACGACCGCAGAGAAGGCGGCCGCGGCCGAACGGTTGGCCGAGTTCAAGACCGAAGCGCAGGCGTCGCTCGAGAGGGCGTTCGAGGAGGGGCACACGGTGGACAATGCGGCAATCGAGCTCAAGACGCTTCGGATGGCCAGCAACGTACCGCTGACCGAGGTCAGGATCACGGTGATTCCATTTGTGCTGAGCAAGTGCGACGCTGACAAGCCAAAGGAGACGGTGGAGACGCTCGACAGGTGGGGCGGGCTGATCCAGAGCGTCGCTGCCGACGACGAAGTCGATGCGTTGATCGTTGTACAGGTATGTGATCTCACGACTCCAGCTTCCTTTCACCTTTTGCGCTCTGCTTGTGCTCCTAGACGCTGAAGAGTTGTTTTGTCCTGATCCTACGCCCAAATATGATCGTCCACCACAGCGATTCTGTGCGACGTCGCCGATGTACTTCAAGCTCTTTATCCCGCTGCTCAAGAAGTTTTACAACGACGATATCGTCTCGGACGAGAGCATTGTGGCGTGGTGGCGATCTCCGCTCTCGCGCAAGAGCACGCCCGAGGTGGGAGGCGACAAGGCACTGGCGCTTCGCAAGGCGGCCGAAGACGTGGTGAGGTACGTGCTGGAGAGCCAGGAGGATAGCGACGATGACGAAGATGATGAGAGCGACGACGAGTAGACGAGAGTCCAGAGGGTAAGCGAGATGGGCACAATACCTGCGGCCGTGGAGATGGGCATGTACGGAATATAGCGGCAGACATTCAGACGATGCACCAGGAATCTTGGCACACACTCGCATGGTCAAACAGCGTGCGAAACGACCGAGGGTGTCATTACGACTGCGCGGGCCGGCTGCAAAGCCTACGGCCTATGTAGAGCGAATCAGAGGAAGTGGGAATAAGGTTGGGGTTCTGTTCGTCTTGAGGCTTATACCGGGGAAATAGTTTACTCCAACCTCCTCGCACCGACTCCTCCGATGCCCATGCCGCCGAACCTGCTCCGTTCCTTTTCGAGTCTCTCTTCCTCTTCCCTGCGTTTCTTTTCGTTTTCAATGCGACGCTGTAGGTCGAATTTGGCAAAATCGTCAAGCATGCAGTCGAGATCGGGGGTAACGATAAACTTGCGGTGGATCTCGCCGAGGGTGGTGGCGGTGGTGTGGGTGGCGTCGAGCACCATGAGCTGTTGCAAGAAGGTGGGCTGCGAGCCTCCCGTTACCTGGTACGAATGACCCGAAGAGTTGAGTTGGGAGAGGTGATGAAGGTAGGGAAGAGGGCAGCAAGCCGGAGTGGAGTGTTAGCAGTCGTGTATGCAGTCGTATATGCGGGAGCTTGATGGTCGGACAGGCAAAGAAGAGAGGAGGGAGTGGCAGCAAAGGGTGAAAGGGGGAACCAAGATACGTACTTCCATGGCCAACTCGCCGAAACGGAAAAAGACACGTCCGTCCTTGTAGACGTCGAGTCTTCCCACCTGCCCTTCGAGATCCTCGTCGTCGCCTTCCGCCTTGACCTTGACGTCGTCCTTGCTATCCAGCCCTGCCTCGGTCTTGGGCACCGAGCCGGCCACACCGCTACCGCCCGCGGTACCCTCGGCAAACGCCACGGTCCTCTTTTTCAGTATCGACTGGGGTCCGCCTCCCGCCTTGTCCGCACCTTCGTCCTCCTCCTTCTTGCTCCCACCCGCTTCACCACCCCCTGCCGCCATGTCGCCTTCGTCGTTTTTCTCGTCTGGCCCGTCGTCGGCTCTGGCGAATTTGGGCATGAGCTGCGGGAACTGGAACATGTAGAGGCGATTCTCGAGCGTGGCTTCTTCTGATGGGTCAAAGACAAAGTCGTCCACCAGGTCGTCCATCAGCTCCTCCTCCTCGCTCTCGCTAAGGTCGAGGGCGTCAGCGTTGTTCTTGCTATCCCGCTCCGCCTCGTCGTCGCTATCGTCCGATGCAGAATCCAGGCCGGGCTGCCGCGCCGCCGCGCCGTTCGACACCGTCATGGCCCTCGCCTTGTCTTCCGCATCCATCAAGATGTCGCCATCGCCACCTTCTGGATCCGCCTTGATCTTAGTACCGCCGCCCGCCTCGTTCTTGATCCGCCGCTCGAGCTTCTCTTTGCGCTTCTCGGCGGCCCTCTTTTTCTCCTTTTTGCTAATCTTTTCCGCCATCCTCGGCAGCGGACGCGGCGCCAGCTCGTCAAGCTCGTGCACCTGGTCGATGTCAATGATTTCGACGCCCTCCTCTTCGGGATCCGAGTACTGCTCCGCATCCTTGAGCTTGTCCGGGTTACGGTAGGCCGAGCGCGCCGGGTCCGACTTGAGCGAGTCGTATGCCGGATCCGCCTTGGCCGAGGCAAGGTTGGAGCCACCCGGTCCGATGGCGGTGCGGAGGGAGCGCGAGCCGGGACGCGCGGCCGCAGGGCCCATGGCAAACGGACCCGAGGCCGTCATCTCGACCACGGGACGCGGACCAGCGCCGCGACCACGACCCCGTCCGCGCCCTCGGCCTCGACCACCCATGGGCGAGGCTGCGGCGGCGAGGCCATCCGGAGGCGCCTCAGCCTTGACCTCGACCTCGGCGGGCCTTCGTCGCTGCGGAATCACTGGCCGGAACTGGATGCGCGTGGCGGCAGACGCGGGAGAGGGCGAGGAAGCGGCGTAGGAGCTGCGCGACGGGACCATGCTCGAGGTGCTGGCGGCGGCGCGCGAGGGTCCACCAGCGCCAGCGACGACGGATGCTCCGGCAGGGCTGCCACGCAGGGCAGGTGCTCCGCGGAGTGAGGGGAGGCCACGAGGGCGCACGGCGCTGGGCGTCGACAGGGGCGAGGGAGTGTTGGAAGCGCTGGCCGAGGTGCCGGCCGGAGACGACGCCGCCGCCGCCGGTGTACCGTTCACACCTGCACCTGGGGGAGGCGGACGGGGTCGTGCACGGAGCGCAGGGCCGCCGCCTCGCCGCAAGGGCGTGCTGTTGGGCGGTGCGCCGCCACGAGAAGGGTCCGACATAGCTGTTGGCTGGGCGCTGCTCGGAAACGAATCGTCGGAAGGGCCGGTTGTGGTGGTCGTGGCAGAGGGAAGCGAGCGAGATACTGACGTGGAAGAGCGGCCGAGACAGAAAGAGAGAGAGAGAGAGAGAGAGAGAGAGAGAGAGAGGGCAAAGGGGGCGGCTCGGTGCAGGGCGGAGGGGGAGCGGGAAGGGCGAGCAAGAAACCAAGAGCCGCTTGGGTTGAGCTTGGCCTTGGGTGGAGGCAAGCACATCCACTCATGACTGACTTGAAATTCCAACAAAAAAGAAAAAGAAAAAGGAAAAAAAAAAGGGTTCTGGCCCTCGCCCACTGAAAAAAAATCAAAACAAAAATGCAGACGCTCGAAGCAGGGCGCGGGGCCTCGGAACCGGAAAGGACGCTACAGCACACTGTGACTCTCTTGCAGGTGAGGCTTTCAGGCCTGGCCAACGCGAAGCCGTTCACCTGGGCGAGCAGGGTGCCCGATCACCGGTAGCAGCCGTGCCAGGCAGAGAGGCTCACACACCGACTCGCGTCGTCAGCCCTCCACCCCGCTCGGCGCCCAAAGAACACACAGCTCAACCCGCTCTGCGTCGAGGCTGATTGCTCCCTACTCTCGACCTTTGCCTTCCCCGCATCGTCCATCGCCTTCGCCCTTGCACCACCTTGACCACCACCCTCTTCATTCGTCGTCCCTCTCCACCGTCCCTCTCCACCGTCCCTCTCCACCGTCCCTCTCCACCCGGACGAATCTACAACACCCCACCACCACCCCGGCGCCTCCGTCCACCTCTCCGCCCGCGCGCCTTGTGCCTCCAGTCCGGCTCTCAATCACGTCGCTCTAGCACACGAAGAGCCGACTGCACCCGCTACACAAGCTCCCACCCCGTACACAAGGTGGTCCAGCCACCCTTGGACGAACGCACCACACACCGGCCCAACATGGTTGCTCCCGTCACTTCGGCCGCCGGCATCATCGCCCTGCTCGACGAGCAGGAGCCTGAGCTCCAGTCATACGCGCTCAAGCGGCTTGACTCGATCGTCGACCAGTTCTGGGCCGAGATTGCCGATTCCGTCTCCAAAATGTGAGTTGCACCTGCTGCCCCCCTCCCTCCCCCCGAGGGCGCCTCGGCGTTTCGTATCGCGAGCTGGTGCTGAGCGTGCTTGCCCCTCCACCCCGCCCCTTCGCTTTTCCCTCTTGGAACCATGCAGCGAGATTCTCTACGAGACGGAAGGATTCGCGGATCGACAGCTCGCAGCGCTGGTCGCGTCCAAGGTCTACTTCCACCTCGGCGAGTTTGACGAGGCGCTGAGTTTCGCTCTCGGAGCGGGGCCTCTTTTCGACGTCGAAAAGAAGGACGAGTACGTCGACACCGTCGTCTCCAAGGCCATTGACCAGTACATCCAGGCCGCCGCCGCTGATTCGCAGGTCGATGCGCGGCTCAAGAACATTGTCGACCAGATGTTTTCGCGCTGCATCGCCGACAAGGAGTACAAGCAGGCGATCGGCATCGCACTAGAGACCAAGCGGCTCGATGTGATCGAAGAGATCTACAACGTCACCCACGACGCTGCGCTCCTCACTTACGTGCTCGAGTCGACGATCGGCGTCGTGCCGACGCTCGAGTTTCGCATCAAGATCCTCAACCTGCTCGTCAAGCTCTTCCAGTCCCTCCCCACACCCGACCACTTCTCCATTGGACAGTGCTACGTCTACCTCCAGGCGCCGGCGCTCGCCTCGCAGCTTCTCTTTTCGCTGGTGCAGCGCGCCCACGAACCTTCCAGCTCGTCACTCGCCAACACCGCCAACGACCCCTTGCTCGTCGCCTACCAGCTCGCCTTTGACCTGGCGGAGAGCGCGACGCAAGAGTTCCTCGAAAACGTGCGCTCCGACCTGCAGTCCAAGGTCGGTTCGCAGCCCAAGCAGGAAGGCGCCGACGCCGACATGGACGACTCGTCCGAGGTCAGCACCGTCGACTCGTGTATCGCTCGGATCCGCAGCATCCTCCAGGGAGAGGAAAGCATCCAGCTCTACCTCGAATTCCTGCAGCGCTCCAACAAGGCCGATCTCTCGCTGCTCAAGTCGACCAAGGACGCCCTCGATGCTCGGAGCAGCATCTACCACTCGGCGCTCAGCTTCGCCAATGCCTTCATGAACGCCGGTACGACGAGCGACAAATTCCTCCGCGAGAACCTCGAGTGGCTCGCCAAGGCGGCCAACTGGAGCAAGTTCACCGCCACCGCGGCGCTCGGCGTCCTCAACAAGGGCAACCTCAAGGAGGGCATCAGCATCCTGCGACCTTACCTGCCCCAGGACGGCGTCACGAGTAGTGTCTACTCCGAGGGAGGAAGCCTGTTCGCCCTCGGTCTAATCCACGCCAACCATGGTGCCGAAGTCATGGACCTGCTCAAGAACACGCTCCGCACCACCAGTGCCGAAATCGTGCAGCACGGCGCTGCGCTGGGTCTGGGCGCTGCCGGGATGGCGACTGGCAATGAGGAGGTCTACGAGGAGCTGCGCAACGTTCTCTACACCGACTCGGCCATCGCCGGAGAGGCCTCGGGCTATGCCATGGGCCTAGTGATGTTGGGCACGGCCTCCAGCAAGGCAGTCGAGGAGATGCTGCAGTATGCTCACGAGACGCAGCACGAAAAGATCATCCGCGGTCTGGCCATCGGCATTGCGCTGCTCTTCTACGGCAAGGAGGAGCAGGCCGACGACATGATCGAGACGCTGATGGCCGATACCGATGCCATCCTCCGCTACGGCGGTATCTACACCATCGCCCTCGCCTACGCCGGCACGGGCAACAACAAGGCGATCCGGAAGCTGCTGCACATCGCCGTTTCTGACGTTAACGACGACGTCCGACGCGCCGCCGTCACCAGCTTGGGTTTCCTGCTGTTCCGCAACCCCACCCAGGTGCCGCGGATCGTCCAGCTGCTCAGCGAGAGCTACAACCCGCACGTGCGGTACGGTTCGACGCTGGCGCTCGGAATCGCCTGCGCCGGCACGGGTCTGGACGAGGCGGTCGACCTGCTGGAGCCGATGACCAAGGACCCGGTCGACTTTGTGCGACAGGGCGCCTGTATGGCGCTGGCCATGATCTTTATGCAGCACAATGAGGCGCTCAACCCGCGCGTGACGTCGGCCCGCAAGACGTTTGACAAGATCGTTACGGACAAGCACGAGGACGCGATGGCCAAATTTGGCGGTGCGCTGGCGCAAGGCCTCATCGACGCCGGAGGACGCAACGTCACCATCAGCCTGCAGAGCCGAGGCGGCAACGCCAACATGCAGGCGATCGTCGGCATGGCGCTCTTTACCCAGTTCTGGTACTGGTTCCCGCTAGCGCACTTTGCCTCGCTCGCCTTTACACCGACGGCGCTCATCGGACTCGACCGTCAGCTCCGCATCCCGCAGTTCGATTTCATTAGCGAGGCGAGGCCCAGCCTGTTTGCGTACCCGGCGTCGTTTAAGCCGCCGAGCGAAAAGAAGGTTGAAAAGGTCGAGACGGCGGTCCTCTCCACCACCGCCAAGGCGCAGGCGCGACAAAGGTCCAAGGACAAGGTCAAGGCAGCCGCCGAGGGCACTGAAGCGATGGACGTCGACGACACCTCGGCCTCGACCGCGGCCAAGAAGGACGAATCGTCTTCGGCAGCGGCAGCGGGCGGCGACGCGATGAACATCGACGAGGACTCGACCAAGCCCTCGACGGCCAAGGGCAAGACACGCAAGGAGCGCAAGCCCGAGCCGTCGTCGGAGCTGATCCCCAACTACTCGCGCATCACGCCGGCGCAGGTCAAGTTTGTCAGCTTCCCCGCCGACGCCCGCTTTGTGCCGATCCGTCCGGTGCAAGGGCTGGGTGGCAAGGTGAGGCAGGACGTCTACAACTCGTCCACCGTCGCCGGCAAGCTGCTGGGCACCGCGTCGCCCGCCCCTGGAGCGAGCGGCACTGTGACGCCCTCGGGAGGCGTGCAGGGCGTCAAGCCGGTATCGCTGGCGCAGCAGGCGCTCGCTAATGCGGCCGGTGCCGGTGACAAGTCGACGGCGCAGGCGCAGACACCCTCGTCGTCGTCGTCGCCCAGCGCCGAAGAAGCGCGTTCGATCCTCACCTCGGCCGTCGGAGGCGGCGGTGGTATCCTGCTCATGATCGACACGAGGCCCGACGAACCCTTTAAGCAGCTCCGACTGCGCGGCGACGGCACCGACGCCGGCGCCGGCGCGTCCGATGACATCAGCCCCGAGGATGCCGCGGCCATTGCGGCGGCGGCGACGGGCGGCGATGATCGCGACGACGAAAAGGAGATCACCAGCGTCGACCAGGCTCAGCAGCCGCGTAGTGCTGAGGGCGGCGGCCAGGCTGGGTTGGGCGGTAATGGTGTGCCGGAGGCGCGTTGAGGCTCCACTCAGTTGGCGTTGGAACTACTCAATCCAAGTCGCTTTGACGTCGAGACTTGGGATCGACGATTGTATTGTTCAGACAAAAATGAAGGAATTAAAGCGTTACATTCTGGCTTGGTCTTCTTTCTTCGCGGTGCGCAGAATACCAAGTAGTTACTGGTCATAAGTGTGCGGGGCGGGGGCGTGGGGGGATGGGCGTGCGTGCGTATGTGTATGAGAGATGCGAGAGTGTGTGTAAAAGAGCGAGGTGAGTGACCAGAGCGCAGGGGTAGGGTTTCATACGACGGCCTCGTTAGCCTCTCAAGATTTGTGATTAGCATCGCAGACAAAAACCCTCGATCGACCCTACAAGCACCTCAAGGGGAGGGGAGAATAGGGCGGAAGACCAAAACAAACCTAAACGAAAACGAAAACGAAACTAGACGAAACAAAAAGCCCTGCAGCGAGAAAGAAAAATAGAAGCTACATGAAGCTAACCAGCAAAGCCCACGCTGCCCTGCTCAAGCTCCGACTCGAGTTGGAGCTTGCGCGCCTCGTCAATCTGCTTTTGGAGGGGATCAAACTCGGCCATAGTCCGGCAGACGAGCGCCGCATCCTCCAAAAACGCATTGACGCTCAGCCGCAGCTGCCGCACAGTAGTGGCAAAGATCTTGACGCCCAGCTCGACGCGCTGCTCGTACATGGCGTCATCCGCGTGGTGACGGCCGTCCTCCGAGATGGGAGAGGCGGGCAGGATGAGGAACTCCTTGCGCGTGTCCTTGGGCCGCAGCTCCTTGTCGACGCTGATGGCGTTGGCCAGCGTCTGCGCCGTCTCGCGGTCCGGGAAGGGCAGCACCAGCGAGACGCTGTGCTTCATCAGCCCGTGGTAGCCGTTGTTTTGCGACGACGTGGCGATCATCTGGAAGACGCTGCGGGCCGCCCCGATGCTCGCCGTCGACGCGGCCGCTGGTGCAGCGGAGCCGTAGAGCCCCTGCTTGCCCGCCGCCGACGACGCAGAGGCGACGCCATTCGGGTCGGAGCTAGGTCTACCCTTGCCTATCTTCTTCTCCTCAGCCATAGTCTTGATCAGCGACAGCAGGTCGTCGACCGCGGCGCGATCGGTTTGGTGGTGGCAGACCGTCCTTCCGCCGCCGAGCTTGATCGGTTCCGCCAGCGCGGCGGCTCGCGAAACGAGCTCCGATATCGGGATGCCGATCGATGACGTATCCATGAAGACCATGTTGGTCTCGACGGGCGCCGTCAGCCTCACGCCGAGCTTCTCCAGCTCCCGAGCAACGTACTTGGCCATATCGTGCGTCGCGGCGAGCTTGGGGTAAGTCGACTGGACCGCCACGCGCGCCGCCGCAACGAGCGGGCCAACCTGCCTCACGCCGGCGCCGAAAAGCTTGCGGAAGTGGCGCGCCTTCTTGATAAAGGCCGAAGGGCCCACGAGGATGCTTCCGATCGGCGCTCCGAGGCCCTTGCTGAGGCAGAGCGAGACTGAATCAAAGGGGTCGCAGAGCTCCTTGATGCTGAGGCCGGTCTCGGCTGCCACGTTCCAGATTCGAGCGCCGTCCAGGTGCATGATTAGGCCGAGCTTGCGCGCCTCGGTCGAGATCTTGATAATCTCTTCCTGCGGAAAAATGGTGCCATGGAGGGTGTTTTCGAGCGAGATGATCCGCGTCGGCGAAAAGTGGATGTCGTCGTCCAGCGTGAGATTGGGCAGGATGTCCTCTTCCCATCGCAGGTGGTGGCCGTTGGACGGCGTCACCAGCTCTGTCGAGGCGGCCGAGTGGAAAGCGAGACCTCCGGCCTCGTAACGGTGGATGTGGGAGCGCGTGTCGCAGAGGACTGTGTATGGAGGCTGGAGGAGGTGGGTCCGCAGGCCGAGCTGGTTGGACAGCGTGCCCGAGGGGACAAACAGCGCCGACTCTTTGCCGGAGAGAGCGGCGATCTCGGCCTGGAACTCATTGGTCATTTCGTCCTCGCCGTAGACGTCGTCTCCGAAGCTCGCCTCGGCCATCGCCGTGAGCATCTCGTCAGTCGGCACGGTGATGGTGTCGCTGCGAAAGTCGCGCGAGATCTGCCTCAGCTTGGCGGCGCGGTCAAACTTGCCTCGCAGCGGGCTGTCGCCCAGCAGAGGGGCGGTCTTGTTCCTGCGACGAGTCTCGAGGTCGGAGCTTGCGGCCCGGTCGCGAACGTCGAGCTCGCGTTTCAGCGATCCATCGTTGACGTTGAGATGCTTCTGGGTCGCCTCGGCGGTGTGGTTGAGGTCGATGGTCTCCGAGGGCTTGAGGGGGGTCGCCATGTTGGCTGCTGTAGTCGAGACGGAGCGAGCGAACGGGCTAGGTAGTTGATAGCCGATGCTGTGGAGGTGTAGGTCGAAAAGTGCCGTCTTTTGTGAAGGGCTGTGGAGACGATGAAGGCCACGAGCAGCGATGGGTTGGAAGGCGAGCGACGGTCGGGATAGCTGGAGGGATGCTACAGCGCGATAAGGGCGAGTCGCCATCACCTCTGGGAGATGCGGGCGGGAAGGCGGATGAGGGGACAAGAGAGGGGAGAGAAAAGGAGAGAGGCGGGGAGATAAGGGGTGTTGGGCCTGTCTGGTCCATGAGAAATGCCCAAGTAACCACGAGACTCGATCGCAACGCTCGACACCAGCGGGACCCTAGCCGCGTTGCAGTGTATGTAGTGAACTAGATAAACTATTCCGACACTGACAATGTCGACCATTTAATTTCGGCACCCTTGCCGGGACCCTCTTGCCTCTTCCCCGACGACTTGACCCAACGCCCTCTTCTCCAGCCTGTAGTTGTGATGGCGGGTGGTCACGGGGCAGCGTCGGTACGTCCGAGTCCAGCGATACCGGGCCTTGGCGTCGCCATCGACGGGGCCAGCTTCGTGCTCGTATGGAAAAGTCCCATTTTTTCTTCCGTTTTTATTTTCCATTTCCTGCCCAGTCACCCACTCTTATTCCTTCGGACTTGGCGGGGGACATGACGGGGCCGCGTCGCGTCTTCTCCTTTTCTCTCGCCCTCGTCCTTTTTTATTTTATTTTATTTTATGTTTTGGCTTTTTGTTGTCCCCAACCCCTCTCGTCGAATTCTTCGGCATCTACGCCGGTTTCTTTGGATCAGCCCTAATGGTCCGTGACCCTGCAGCAGGCGAGCCTGCGCCATTCTTATTACAGTCTATGTATCACAGCGGCACGCGCAACAGCCGTCGATTCGCCGCCCTGTCGGGAACGGCCGCTGGTGACTGGCGAGGCCATCGGTGCGTCCCCGTCTCTCTCCCTGAGGGCCGGAACGTTCCGCCACGTAGCAGACCAAGGGAAGCCTCGTGTCGGAAAGCACCCGACTCGCCGTCACAGCACCTAAGTGAACCACAGATGAGCCACTCGACTCATTGGACAAAGGAAAGGGAGCAGGCACCCATTGACGGGTCACCCGCTAGTCAGGTTTACGATATCCACCCAGGTAACCATGTCTAACGGTGCAAAGCAAAAAAAAAATAAAAAAATGGTGCGCAGTACAGTTCGTCTAAGTGCCTACTACTGCTGTGATTCAAAAGCGACTGTGCGCAGCGCCAGAGGTTGTTAGAGGCAGTGCATTCTTCTCCTCTTGCGAATCATCGCCGTGGCCTGCGCCCGCCTCCTTGTCGCCGCCAACAGCAGCCTCAAGGCCAGCCGTTCCGTTTACCTTAGCTTGAGGCTCGGCCATGCGGTCAGCGCCGAGTATCGGCCTCGGCAAGAAGAAGCCGACGAGGAGCGCCAGACCAGAGACGGCTGCTGCCGTGGCCATCAGGGCCTTTTGCGTCTCGGTGTAGGCGTGGATCACGGCGCTCCGTTCGGCCGTCCCGATGGCGTACGAGGCGATCCACGTCAGCGGCTCCGAATAGACCGACTCTGCATCGGCTTCGATCAAGGTGCTAGTTTGGCCGAAAAGCTGCTTCCGCAGGGTGCCCGCCCAGATGGCGCCGGCGACGGCGGACCCAATGCCGTTGCCGAGGGCATTGAAGATGTTGAGAGCGGCAATGGCGCTCGGCAGCCGCACCTCGTCGACTGAAACTTGCACAGTGACCTGCAGCGGCGCCACCACCAGCGCACCCGACAGACCGATCACCGCCTGCATCAAGGCTATCGCGACAAGATGCGACGGCGACCGAAGCACGGCCATCAGGCTCATGCCCACGATGCCCGTGATGAGGCCCAGCACCTGGAACGGATAGAGTCGTCGCGTCCAGCGTACCAGCGTCGAGACGATGACGATGCCAAACAAGCAGTCTGCTGCGCTGTAGGTCACCGAGACGGACTGCTGTGCCCTCGAGGTGGTGCCGATCACAACGTAGAGGTAGGTGGCCAGGTATGATCCTTGGACCATGTAGGCGATCCAAAAGAGGCAGGTGACGACCGAAGGCAGCAGCCACGTCCTCTGCTTTACCAGGTCCAAGGGTATCACGGGCCTGCTTGCGCCGTACCGCTCCCAGAGAACAAACGCTGGAAGCGTCACCGTTGCGCCAAGACACAGCGGGAGCAATACGTGAAGCGGTCCCCACTTTCCCGGCTCGCGAGCGACCAGCGTCAAGGGTACCAGCAGGGCCGCTACGCAGCAGGAGAGCAAGACGAGCCCTACCACATCGGCTAGCTGTAAGAGCTTCCAGATCCATTGAATGAGGCAGCCGGTTCGGCGACTTGCGATGCTCTCCCGAGAAGGAGCTAGTCCAAAGAGCCTTCTCAGGGATATGCCGTGGTTCATCTTGCAAGGCGGCGCGGTGGGTTCTCCCGCTCCTTCAGAGGAGTCGGAAGTGACGGCTTGAGGGGCTAAGACAGCGTTCTTATCGATGCTTGAGGCCCTTCTGTCACCGATCACTAGGACGATCAGCAGCGGGAGCAGCGCGATGGGTCCCAGAGCGGCAAACATCCCGATCCCCCAGCACCAGCCCCATCGGCTCAGCACCGATGCATAGATGCTTGCGCTTGGGTAGGCCAGCACCACAAAGGGTAGCTGCGGCAGCAGCTGAAAGAAGAGCCGGTTCTGGCTCGACGTCGCGTTGGCGATCAATACGCACTGCGCCACCACCAGGCCGTTGGCACCGAGCTCGTACCTGTCCTTGCAAGCGCAGAGTCCCTGATTGTGGGGTGAGCTGTGCCGTCGGAATGGGCGACGGAGCAAAACCAAGTTCGACACTCACACTGCACCGTCGATGCCGAAGGCAATCAGCTTCGAGGCCGAAGCCATTATCAAGCAGCCTGCGCTGTAGAGGGCGATGCCGCACAAGAATGCGGAGTTCAGCCCTGCCATCTCGCAGAGCTGCGCAAAGGGAGGGCCAGCGATGGCCGCCGCGATGGACTTGACAACAGCAACCAGCGATAGCAGGGAATGGTTTCCGAAAGAGTTCGTCGCCACCGTCTGGTAGGATGGGGAGGTGAGGCGATCCAGTGACAGGACCATGCCGAAAGCCCAGATTGAGCAGAAGGCCAGCTTCAGCTCCAAGGGGGAAAGCTGTTGCACAGAGGCAGCTACCCTCGACGATCCGCCATTCGAATGCCGCTCGAAGTTCGAGCCGTTACCTTGGTGCGCTTTGGCATCCTTGCTATAGGCGACGCTGGTATCGTAGTGTTTGATCTGCGTCGAGGGTGAGGTTGGAGAGGCTCGGTCAACCGACTGGTCCGCCTGTCGGTCGGCACCGGCAGCGTGTTTCAGTTTTGGCGGAGACGCTGCGCAGGGCTCCATTGTCGAAGGGGTGGCCGCAACAGAAAGAGGAAGGCGGATGGAGAGGCGGAACAGCGAAGCCTGCGCATCGACCAGCGATGTCGAGAGCAAGAAGCATGTCCAAAGGGAGGCAAGAGTGGAAGAGACGCGGGGATGGTTGTGGTTTTGTATCTTTTGCAAGGGCGATAAGTAGTTAAAGTGGGTGTGGCTTGCTAGTTCGCCCATTCAACCGTCGCAGGGGAAACCTTGCAGCGGTGGTGGCTGCGTGGGCTGGCTCTGAAATTGCCAAGGAAAGCGGGGTGGCCCTGGTGCAAGCAACAAATGCCGCGCACGGAACTCGGAACTGCGCCCCCAACATGGTAAGCCTAAGCAGAAAAGGAAGAAGTGAAGCTAAACCGTTGGACGCTTTTATCGCGTGCCGGCCTCACCTCGGTTCCATCTTGGCTACCATCTCTCCTTGCTGCCGCCTGCCTAATCCTCTCCTCCGTCGCTCTGGCATTGTTAGCCCTCCTTTGCTCGCGCTTAAAAGAGCCATGAGCCTCGCTGCCTTCCCTGCAGCTTTGCTGCTGAGAAGGGCCGCGGACCAGCACCGCCGAATCACCGCCAGCCCCATGCTGCTTGCCAACACAGGGCAACCCGACACCTGCGCGAGCCACTTTCCTGCGACCCGTCGAGCGTCATCCTCGAACGCCCAGCGGTATCACAAGCGTGACGGAGCCCACGACGTCCACGTTCCCAAATCAAGGCAGCCGCACTCTGCTTCCGACTCCTCAAGGTATCCACGACGGTCGGCGAACCGAAGTCGGAACCCTCGCGATGCCACTGACGAGGCAGGAGGCTCGACGCACAGCAATCGGCCGCCTGTACCGGTGTACGAGGCCATCCTTTCGTTGCGAGCTCATCTGGCCGGCCTTGACGTCGACTCGGTCTGGTCAAGCTGGAAGCAGCTAGAGGCGCTTGGTGGAACTAAGTGGCTGGGGAATCGTGACCGAGGCGAAATTCTAAAGCTTTGTTCGCAACGCATCTGCCCGCCGACGTCGGCCTCGTTTTCCGTGCCAAAACGTGAGGCTTGGGACGATCGATGCTCGCATTGGGCCTCGCACGAGGCCAGGAGCGGAAATGCCAAGCTCGCAGGTGCTTGGGCGAAACTAGCCATCGTGGCCGGAAGGCTCGATATCGTCGAGCTGCTGCTGCAAGAGTCCCTAGAAGCCAGCAAGGCAAAGGCTGTCGATCCGAACGAGGCCGAGTCTCCGGCTCTAGCAACGCCTGCGGAGACGACGGACGTGCTCGAGGGCGGCTCAAGCGACGAAGTCTCTAGCCACGCCAGCGCTTCGGAAGCTACAGCAGAGGCTCAAGAGACGCCGAGCGCAAAGTTGGCCAGGCTCGGACGCAACTCGCAGCAGCAGGCCGACTACCACGATCTGCTGGCTTGCCTCATCGTCTCGCACGCGATGCGCGACGAGCTCGAGGGCCTCGTCACGACGGTGGCCAGGTTCGAGATCGGCACCGTCTTCAACATGTACTTCAAGCCGAACAAGGTGGCCGATATGGCTGATGGCATCTTTCGCACCCTGCAGTCCTTGCAAAGCTACCCCTCGGCCTCATCGCCTCCGTCCTCGTCATGGCCCAACAGTGAGGCCAGTCTCGCAGATCTTAAGGCCTTGCAGGCCAAGGTCGATCAATTCACGACACACGCCGAGCTGGCCAGGGGCAGCCTGACGGGTCCGGGCTCGTCGAGGCGCATCGCGAGGTTGCTGGGAAGCCTCTTCAGCTCGCGACGGCCCAACGAAGCCTGGTCGCTGTTCGTCGCGGCGCTCAAGGCCTCTTCCGGGCCGCGACCCTGGCTACAGTTTCGAACGGGAGAGGATGAGACGACAGCAGGCCAGGCCATCTGGAACGAGTCGTGCTGGTCCGTCTGCCTTTCGGGCTTTATCGCCGCGGGCAAGCCCGATCTCGCGCTCAAGATCTGGGCAAAGTACCACGAGCTGGGCTTCCAGCCGTCGCCCAAGATCTGGAACGCGCTGCTCGACGGATACTCACGTGCCAAGAACTACGACGCGGCTCGTAGGACGTGGGAGCAGCTCCGAAGTCCGCCGAACGAGGGCGGTCTCACCGTCGCGCCGGACGCCACGATGTACACGACCATGATCTCGGTCCACTTCCGCGACCGCCAGCCCGGCGCCGCATTGGCGCTGTTCCTGGAGATGCAGGAGCGGCACGAGGCGGATCCCGCGGCCTTCCAGATCCCTTCCGAGACGTGCAACGCCGTCATCCACGGCCTCTGTGTCAATGGTCACCTCGAGGATGCGCAGTCGGTGCTGGCCCAGATGCAGAAAAAAGGACCGCAGCCGACCATCAACACCTACAATGCGCTGCTGCGAGCCCACGGACGCAGGGGCGACCTGGCCTCTCTAGCCGCCACGCTGCGAGCCATCGAGCAGCAGCAGCTGCTGCAGCCGGATGTCGTCACCTTCACGACGGTGCTCGACGCGCTGCTGCGTAAGGGCGGCGATCCGGCGGGCGAGTCGGTGCTCCAGGTGCTCCAGGTCATGGAGAGCATGGGCGTCAAGGCCAATGCCGTCACATACACGGCGCTCATCAAGGCCTGCCTGGTCGGTAGCGAGGCGATCAGCGTCGATCTGGCCACCGAAGGCGTCCTCTCCTCTAGCCGTTTCCGCAGCCGTAGCGGCGGCGAACCGGCGCGCTCCACGGCCTCCTCAGCGACGGCGGTGGCGGCGGTAGCGCCGGGCGACGGAAGCGGAGACTTTGCGGATCCGCGTATCGATGCGGCGCTCAATCTGCTGGATCGCATGATCAAGATGCGCATCGAACCGACCGAGGTGACATACACGGCGCTGATCGGCGCGGTGCTGCGCCATCCGGTGCTGGTAGCGCAGGCCTTTGCCAATCACCAGTTGCCGGCGCGCTACGTCGCCGTACCGCGGCCGCTCAGGGCGCTCAACGAGACCGATGCCACGGTGCGCGGCTGGAGGGATACGTGCCCCGACATTTCGCTGGCGCTGCTGCTACTCGACAAGATGCGGGAGCGCGGCCTGACGCCTAACTCGACCACCTACCACTACCTCATCTGCGGCCTGGCGCGCTACGATACGAACCGAGCCGCCTTCCTCCGCGCGCTCGCTCTGATGGACGAGATGGTCTCGGCCTCGTCCACCGGCCGGTTGGCACGCACCGAGGCGACCAAGATGGGGCCGTTTGTCGCCAGCGTCCTCGGCGCAATTGGCGGAGGCAATACCGAGGTAAAGACCAGGCTGGACAAAGCCGGCTCGCTGGGCTACTCGTCATGGGTGGTGATGCTGACCACGCTGAGCGATCGGCTCGAGCACGGCGCACGCGATGCCGAGCACCGACGTGAGTGCGTCGCGGCGCTGCGTACAGCCATCCGGCTGATGCACGACTGCGACGCCGATCGCCTCAAGGGCAGCGACGGTGGCACGGCGCTGCTACGCATTTTCACCCGCGCCCACGAACTCTTGAGCCAGCTGAGAGTGTAAGAATGTAAGAGTGGATGATGGTACACCCAAGAAAAGATTGCGTGACAGCGTTACGTAGGGCTAGTAATACAAATAGATATAAGGCAAGTCGTTAGAGGATCCGTGAGAGCGTGAGGGATCGAAGCGAGTGTCGGAGGGGAAGAGTCGAAGCTATGAAGCTGTAGGGTTGCGGTATGCGGAAAGGTGAACGAGGCGGTGCGTCAAGCCATCAACGGCTCGGCCCGGGGCTCCTTGGCCGCCTGGCGTTCGGGTTGCGCTTCGGGCTGTTGAACGACGGGCTCGGTTTGGGGAGCTGGGGGGAGGTGGGTCGCCTGTAAAAAACGAGACGCGAGCCCGGTCGTGCGTTGTGGGATAGCATCAGCGGCTGTTGCAGCCACCTTCGAAAGCAGCAAACGTCGGGAGGGTATCGAGGGACGTACCGGTTCCTTGGGTACCTGGACGGGGGGTTGCGACTCGAGCGCGAACTCCCTCTCGAGCGCCTGCATCTCCCTCTGCACCTCTTCCTCCTCCTCGCTCGACATTTGGGCCTGCAGCATCTCTTCGATCTCCTGCATCGCCACGTCGAGCGATAGAGCGGGTGCGTGGGTTGTGTCAGCACCTCTACTCACCAGCCGTCGGGTCTGATTAGAAGAACGGACGGGGAGGGGCAGTTGCTCACCTGCTGATATGCCCTAGCCTCCTCGCCCTCGGCCAAGATCCTCTCGACATCCTGGATCCGCATACTATCGTTGATCTGCTTGAGCACAGTGTTGCCCTGCTTAAGACCCTCGATGACGCTGGCCTGGATCTGGGAGAACTCGATGGTCGAGACGAGGTTCTGCAGTGTGGCTAGCTGGTCGTCGGTCTTGGCGAGGAGCGACTGCTGCACCTTTTTCTTGCGCAGCGCCGCGAGCGCTAGAGGCTTGTTGCTCGCGGCGAGGGCGCGTTGTGCCAGTGTCGTCTCTAGCTCGAGCGTCGTTTGGATCTGGAAGCCATGAGAAAGGGCGGAGGCGGGCGTTGGGGTTGAGGTGAGCGGGATGAGGAGACAAGAGGCGGCGACGACGTAGCCTACATACCTTTTTCTGGTATTGGTGGATGCGGTCGCGCTGTAGCTTGAGGCTGGCGACGGTCAACAGGCAAGATAGGCGGATTCGAGGTCCGGGGTGTGTGTGGGGGAGCGGTTGGTCATGTCAGACGACGGTGCAAAGCAATCGCAGAGGGGGGGCTCTGCTCACTCGAGGAGGGCGCGATCGTGGGCGGTGATCTTGGGAGGCTTGGAGTGGGCGGCGCCCATTGTGCGTGTCGACTGCGGATGGGCGCGAGTTGGCAGGGAAGGAAGTGGTTTGGGATTGACAAAGCGGGCCGAGGGCCGAAGGCGGGGGACAAGTAGGCGGTGGATGGCGGCGGTGCGCTGTGGCGACGTGAGCGGAGGGTGCTGTGGGTGCAGCCGTGGGTGCAGCCGTGGCTGACGCGAAAGCGACGCGCGGGTGTGTGCGGGTGTGTGTGGAGCGTTGGGGTTATCTAGGAGGCCGACCAAGCGCCGGGCGGAAATTGCGGGAGGGATTGGGTACATTGGAAATCACAAATCCGAACAAGAATCACAAAAAAGAATCGTAGATACGCATGCAAAGCCTCCAAGCCACGCACGAAAAAACCAAGTACATATGGAGATACATAGACACAAGACTACAACTCAGAGCCTAAGCAGCTTGGGCGTGGGCGACACAAGCTAAAACGCCGAGGCGGACCGTTGCCGACGCTCGAAGCCGCACGCGTGGGCCTCATTCACAATCACACACCAATATGAATCATAAATTGTGAAACACAACCATACATCAATTCCCCCGCGCCCCATGGTCCATGCGCAATCGTCATCCTATAAAGCTCACACGCCGCACGCCACAAAGCTCGACAAGCGGCGGATGAGGGGCAACCGCCTCCCTGCCTACTCACGCCCCCCAAATCCTCCCACTCGCCACACCTACCCACCCTTGCGCACCCGCACCAATGCTCTCCCGCACTCTCGCTTCTGCAGCGCCAAGAGGCCGTCTTCTCACCCGTCTCCCTGCCCAGCCCACACCGCTCTGCCCTTCCACCGCTCGCCTGCTGCGTGCTCCTCGGCGCTGCTTCCAGTCTTCATCCAGCAACAGCAGCTCGTCATCGAGCAAGCCCAGCCTGGCAGGCATTGCGGCCGGCCTCGTCGGCCTCGCATTCCTCTCGGCAGCGCTCCCCAATCCCTTCGTATCCAAGCATCTGCAGAATGAGGCCAGCTACCCCCCCACCCACGTCTCGCCCAAAGCGGCCCAGCATCCGGCAAAGCGCATGATCTCGATGGAAGAGGTTGAAAGGCATAACGCTCTCCCGCAAAAGGGAGGAGAGGGGCTCTGGGTCGTTATCAAGGGCGAAGTGTACGAGTGAGTGTGCAGCCAGTGACCGTCTTGAAAGCGTAGCATGGTGCCGTGCGGCGGGGCTCGAGGCTGACGATCCCTGTTCTTGGCTTGTCTGGTCCGCCAGCGTCACCAACTTTGTCGAAGACCACCCTGGAGGTCGCAACATCATCTTGAAGAATGCAGGAAAGGATGTGACGTGAGTCGAATGCAGAGCGTGGCGTCCAGAAAAAGATCTGCTCGGTGTAGAGGGACCGTCCCGGCTCAGCGGTCCTTGTCGTGTCTCTTGGTCGTTTTGCCTGGTCGATATTGGCACCGCCTCAGCGACCTCTTTGTGCCGGTGCATCCGCCCAACGCGTTGCAAGACAACCTCGACCCTTCGGCCCACATCGGCATAGTTGATCCTGCCACGGTCAAGATCAAGCAACCAGGGGAGGAGTCTGAGAAGGACAGGAAGCGGAGAGAGGCCCTCGAGAACCTGCCTCCCGTCGGCACCCTGCTCAACCTTGACGATTTTGAGGTGCGTTTGCCACCCGCCCAAATCTCGCCACCCTGTCTGTGGCCCGTCGGCTCACCGTAAGTGAATGTGAGTCTCTGCCCTGCTTGACCCCGTCATCAGAAAGTGGCCAAGTCGATCCTCAGCGATCAGGCGTGGGCCTACTACTCTTCCGCCGGAGATGACGAGATCAGTAAGTGTTGCAAGAATGCACCTACCCAACTTCTCCTGAATCGGCACCTGCTCGGTGTCGGCTTTCGCTCACCCGACGCTTCTTCCCGTGCCCCTGTCGGCGCAACAGCTATGGCGCAGAATCGCGCCGCCTTTAACCGGGTCTGGTTCCGCCCGCGGGTGCTGCGCAAGATTGGCTACGTCGACTCGACCGCGACCCTGATCAAGTCTGGCAGCAGCGAGGGCTTCAACAGCTCGTTGCCCATCTATATTTCGCCGGCGGCCATGGCCAAGCTCGGACACCCGGACGGCGAGCTCAACCTGACGCGAGGAGCCGGCAAGGCGGGCATTATCCAGGGTATCTCGGCCAACGCTTCGGTGGGCCTCGACGAGATGCTCGACGCTCGCCAAGAGGGCCAGCCGGTCATCTATCAGCTCTACGTCAACAAGGACCGCGCCGCTTCAGAGAGGATCCTCAAGAAGGTCGAGTCGCGCGGATGCAACGCCATCTTCCTCACGGTCGACGCGCCGGTTATGGGCAAGCGGGAGAGGGACATGCGCACCAAGGAAGAGGAGGTCGAGATGGGCATGGACCACGGAAAGGACGTTAAAGCCAAGGGTGGAGGAGTGGCGCAAGCCATCTCGGGCTACATCGAACCGGACCTGGTGAGTGCCATGGCCATCGCCGCCGCCGCCGCCGTCGAAGCAGGTGGCAGGAGTATATCAGCCCACTAATTGGTCGAAACGATGCCTCTTTGGATGCATTTGTTCTCGCTGGAATCTGGCAACTACGACAGACGTGGGACGACATTGCTTGGTTCCGCAAGGTGTGCAAGCTGCCGCTCTACCTCAAGGGTATCCAGACGGTCGAAGACGTGGAGCTGGCCGCCAAGTACGGCGTCGAAGGCGTCATCCTCTCCAACCACGGCGGTCGATCGCTCGACTACGCGCCTCCGGCCATCGACGTTTTGATCGAGCTGCGGCAGCGCCGCCCGGACCTGTTTGACAAGGTCGAGGTCTTCATGGACGGCGGCGTGCGGCGCGGGACAGACGTGCTCAAGGCGGTGGCGCTGGGCGCCAAGGCGGTGGGCCTGGGCCGGCCGTTCCTCTACGCACAGAGCGGCTACGGAGAGGCGGGCGTGCTGCGGGCCATCCAGATCCTCGAGGACGAGATCCACCGCGGCATGCGCCTGCTCGGCGTCACGTCGCTCGACCAGCTCACGCCCGAGATGGTCGACATCCTGCCAAGGACCTACATCCCCGTGCCGCCCAGGTCGCAGGAGCGAGATTGAGCGGCGTGGCAGAGTCGTTCCGTCGCTCGACCGCCTGACTCTGCGATCCCGCCGCTTTTTCCCGCGCGTTGCAGAAAGTGCTGTGGAAAGGGATCCTCTGCCATGTAACCAGCTTAAAAGATAGAGCTTACGAGCTAAAAGGATGCTGAAAATCCGATAGCGAGACCTTTTTTTTTATTTTTTTAAAAAAAAAGAAAAAAATAAAAACGAAATTGCTTGGCTGGTCCAACGTTGTCGAGCGCCAGAGACGCGCGCTGACGTCAAGGCACTGGCGTACCTTGACATATGGACCCTTGTACTTTTGGCTTGGCCGGCGGCTTGCTTGTTGAGCACACGATTCTAGCGTGGTTGGGGGGTTGAGGTTGTGCCACTATGACGCCGTTGGCCTTGCCATCCACCACCAACTCTGCCTCCTTCCAGCTGCACCTTGCCCTTATACTCTTCACTCCCCGCTACGAGCGAGGCGACTCTGAGTTCCACGACAACCAGGCACCTCAGACGCAGGATGGACACCGTCGTCGTAAGTCTCTTCTTCCAACTCTGCCTCGTCAATCGATGCCCCTAGACCGGGGATGTGATGGGAGAGGGACCCAAATCTTTAGACTAACACAGCTGCCTCACAATCTTCTGCTGCTGGACATGGGGGCCTGGGGCGTAAAAGGCGGGAGCACTGGCGGCGTTTTCGGTCGACTTGCTCATCTACCCGCTCGATACGCTCAAGACGCGGCTCCAAGCGCCCGATTATGCAACGAGATTTGCGGGGAGCCGGACGCTCTACTCGGGCTTGTACCAGGGTGTGGGGAGCGTTATTGTCGCTACGCTGCCGGCTGGTGAGTTGGGAGATGAGATGGTGGTGTCATCTCGTAGAGAGGGACTGCCGACAGATATCCCCGGCAACTTAAGGCGGCGTGGAATGACTGACGTTGGACTCTCCTCCACCTTTCCGCTCCTTTCTCCTCCGCTCTACGACTCAACCCTGCTCACGAACTGCGATGATGCCCAGCCGGCATCTTCTTCACGACCTACGAGCACTCCAAGAGCCTCTTAGCATCTCCCTCCTCACCATTGCACGGCGCACCATCGGGGGCGACGCACCTCTTGGCCAGTTCAGCAGCAGAGCTCGTATCATGCCTTGTCCTGACTCCCGCCGAGGTCATCAAGCAGCGAGCGCAGGTGATCAACCGCCAGACAGCATCCGCCTCGCCGCACTTGCGCTCTTCGGCGGCGGCGAGCTTGGGGACGACGGCAGCCGAAGCGGTGCGTGAGACGGTCCAGCGCGCCCCCTCGGACGCCCCACGCACCGCCATCGCCCACGATGCGCTGCGAAACGCCGCTGAGAGCGTGTCGAAAACCGCTCCGCCTGGTAGCGCCGTCGCTACGGCGCGCAACGTTATCCAAGACATCCGTACCAGCGGTGGTGGTGGTGGGTCGCGGCCGTACGCCCAGGTGTTGAACAGGTTCGGCCGCTCCTACCTAGCACTTGCGGGGCGGAATCTACCGTTTACAGCGATCCAGTTTCCGCTTTACGAGGCGCTGCGAACGCGCCTCTCGCGCCGCTTCGACCTCAAGGCGGGAACGCACGCCGACGATGGCGGAGTCGACGATGTGCGGTATTCGGAATCCTTCCAACACAGCACCAGCATCAGCAGTGGGGGTGTCAGGGTCGAGGCGGAGGTGGCGAAAGCCGGTTTGGTGAGCGCTACGAGCGCCGCGATCGCGGGATCCGTGGCGGCTTTCGTCACCACGCCTGTCGATGTTGCCAAGACGAGGATTATGCTAGATACCGATGCTTCCAATAGCACTAGCGGCGTCAGCAACAGTAGAGGGGCGGGTGGACGAGCAGCAGCAGCAGGAACGAGGGGCGTAGTAGCGACGATGCAAAACATCGCTGCGCGCGAAGGGTGGCAAGCCCTCTTGCGCGGCGGTGCCCTGAGGAGCGCTTGGACCGCCCTCGGCGCTGCAATCTACCTGGGAAGCTACGAGTCCGGTAGGCTCTGGTGGCGCCATAACCAGGCCAACTGATCCTTTATCTCGGCGTCGAGTCAAAGAAAGCGAGAGAAAGAGGAGGATATCACTGTTGTGGTTGGCCTTGTTAACCAAGCAGGTCCCTGTTGCTACCACCCAAAAATCTTTCTGTCCCATCTACGCCAGCCGGCATTACCTCTGCACCTCCATCCTGTTGTTTCTGTTCGCTGTCAGCAACAGTCAAAAGTAGACGATGGCTCCAAGGGTCGCCAACAACTTCGGCCCCGTCCGGTTTCGCGTCTCTTTAGTCCTTCCAAGATCAATTGACTGGCTCTTACCTCCCATCCCCTCGGCCGCCGCCCATGGCAATGTCCCTCGCGCCCTGGATCCGTATCTCTAGCTCGCGTCAACTTGGGCAACGACTTCACCCGCATGCATCAGACCGCACCGTCATTGTCGAAGCCCGCTTGCGTTTCCGCGCACCTCCAAACAGGACAGTTCATGAGAGGGCAGCAGGTTCGTGTTTCCTGTGTAGAGCGTTGCGGTGTAAAGTACAAATGTAATGTCGTAGAGTCCGGATCGCTAAAGATGCTGGCAAGGGG
The DNA here is from genome assembly GCA_026284005.1 of Thecaphora frezii. Classification (NCBI taxonomy): domain Eukaryota; kingdom Fungi; phylum Basidiomycota; class Ustilaginomycetes; order Urocystidales; family Glomosporiaceae; genus Thecaphora; species Thecaphora frezii. Next base: position 28 of record JALNIF010000966.1, on the reverse strand, counting down.
AGGGGAAGAGAAGCTATCAATATATATA
>JALNIF010000965.1:0-25409 GCA_026284005.1 Thecaphora frezii | reverse complement strand
TTTTTTTTTTTTTTTTTTTTTTTTTTTTTTTTTTTTTTTTTTTTTAAATATTTTTATTTTAATTTTTGCCTTTACATCTTTTTTCCGTTGCTTTTTTTTCCTTTTTTTTTTTTTTTTTTTTTTTTTTTTTTTTTTTCCCTTTTTGCTGCTTTTCTCTTGATGGTAAAGGGTCGAGTCGTGGCGAGGTCAAACGTAAAGGAATGAGCGTGGATGGAAATCTTGAGCCTTTAGGTCGAAGCGTTGACTTTTATTGTATAACTTGATCCATGGACTTTAGGCGGAAGGTTGGTGGGTCGCCTTGTTGCTCAAGTTATCATTTGTGAACAATTCCTTGAAGTGGTCCTCGAGGTGCGCATGCAAGTTCGGACCCTCCAACTTTTTAGGGACGCCCTTCAGGATGACGGAGAAACGCACAAATCTCGGGGTGACGGTGATGCAGTTTTCTAGATTGATCCAGGACGAAAACGCTAAAGTTTCAGCATGACGCCGACTCCTGCCCTAGTAAATTTTGCGCACTGTGTTACTTACGGGTCTTTGTGGCCTTACGAGGCTCGTTCGTCACGCTCTGGTGGAGAAAAGTCAACTGCATGCGTACGTGTTTGGGATTGCTCTTCACGCGTTCGGCCAGCATGTCGGGACGCCCGGCCTTGCTCGTTGCTCCGAGGTAGCTAGCAAATCTGAGCATCTCCATCGCGTGGACATCCTTGATATGGCGAGGTTTGAATCTGAGCGTATACCACTTCTCGAGAGCGCCCACGTCCTTCTGTGAGGTACGGGAGTAGTCTTCCATGTCATGAACAAATTGATCCGAACACGCCTCAACCCCGAATTCAACTCACGGATGATTCCTTGTAACGCCCGTCACTGCATCGAGAGCAAGAGTTGTCCCCTTGAGTGGTGTATCTGCCTCCTCCGGACAATGCATAGTCTATGGTACGTCCTTCTTGTGATTCAGCGATGGCTTTGGTCTCCACAGTCGGCACATGGAGCTTAGACTTACAGCGCTTTCGAAATGTTCTGCTCCTAGTTTCGAGTCTGATCGACATTTGTTGCAGTGTGGTCGCACTCGACGACATTGCTCGTCGAGTGATGTCCACACCGACCCCTCCTGCCAAATTCTTCGTCCTTGGAGCTACTGTTGCTGTCCGATATTAGCATTTGTGCACGCATTCCTGGCACTTGAAGTCGGGAAGCAGAATTACTCACCTGGGATATTCCTATGGAAGTGAGGGTGTAGTGATGGATTGAGCGTTGGAGTTGACAAACGTGGCCCGGCCGAGAACATGGCCAGCCTGAGCACAGGATTGAAATACGAAAGAGACATCATTGGGAGCGGAAGTATAGCGGAAGGATGATGGCTGGCAGGATATGTGAAGCGGAAAAAGGGGATGGTATGGTTCGGTGAGACGGAAAAGGACCAAAATCATCGCCATTTATATGTCGTGAACCACAGAAACATTCGCCGCACGGAGTGCGTGAGCTGACACTGGTGGTGTATACATCAGCAGCCTGATCAATAGCTTCCCTTTGTCAAGACATGCGGAGCGGAGATGGACAGATCTCTTTTGGGAAGAGGCCCAAGCGCACACTTTGCAGGTACGAATGACTGTTTAGACAGACCGGTACCCCATGCACACGATGCAAAGCGATGCGGGCGCAATCTCCATGTCCCTGTGTGTATGCGTTCTCAGATCCCTTTGTTTTTGCATACGCAACCGCAACGTCAAATATTTAAAGGCTCAACTAAAAGACGTGTCACAACCCCAATCTCATCCCCACTTTTTACACCCTAGTGTACCCTCACCTATCTCCCGTCCCATCATGGTGGTTTTTCGGCCAGCCTTTACTATTTACTCCCTGCGGCATGCCGTCCTTCAACGAAATCCGATGTGGTGGGACCTTTTCCGCCGTCAAGCAGTCCCCTGGCCTAAACATATTCCCTCGCTCCGTGGCGAAGGAGACGTCTATATTTTTCCTACGGTCATTTGTCCACCAGACAGCCCTCGGACACCAAGGAAGTGGACCGCCCCAGGTACGCCTAGGATACTCCAAGACAAGCAGCTTTGCCGAAATCGTGTCTCTTGTGTACGCTTCCATACATGGAACAACCGTTTCGGCAGACTTGAGAGGTAAGGCCGACCAGCACATAAGATCAATTCTGCAAAAATAGAACACCCAACCTGACCTGTGTACTTTACGAAATTCAGCAGGCTGGCCTGGAAAGTCAAGAATCGCGCTGTCCGAAGGCAGTGGAATACCTTGGCTGTCCTGGGTAAAGTAGGAGTGGAGATCAACGAATATATCGTCTCTCCGTGTCTTGGTGACTTCGAGAGAGTGATCAACATCGGCACAACACCTAGACGCTGTAGAAGAAAGTTTAACTCATGACCCATAAGCTTGCCACAATTTTACGAATATAATGTCCATGATCATTTCTGCCATCAATCTTTGTTGAAGAAAAGTGTGAACGCACTGCTGCATCTGATGAGACTTCCGGTAGACTAATCTCGACAAGCTGAGAGCAAGTTCTCCCAACAACGTGTTCGACGTTTGTCCTTGGCATGCCCAGATCAAGCTCATCGCATATCCATTTTTTGGCACAGTATGGTTGTGCCAACACTCTCATGTCTGATGACAAAGGCTGTGACCGCTAGATTGTTTTCGAGTCCTGCCGCTAATCAGAAGACACTGGGTCATCGTTTGAAGGTGCAACCATCTCCGCGAGTGCACCTTAATTAGCTTAGTGGCATCTTGTTGCTCATGAGTTCCTTTTTGAGCTTTCAGAGACCTTGATGTACCTGCGAATCCTTCACGGAGATGATCAATTAGGTGTGGGCCGCATCGCACCGATGATGCTCATTCAATGATCGAGAACAAATATTTCACGATTGTTTAGATTGTTACAACTCAAAGCGCTGCTTCAATGGATTTCCCCGAAGAAAGCGTCGAGAAAAAAAAATCAGGAGCTAAAGTGGAACACCAATAGGGTCCGTTGCACAGATCAACGCGTCGACTCCAAACGCCCTCGCTTCAACGATCTGGAAGTAGTAGGCCACCGACGAGAGCCGGCCCCTACGCCCCATTTCATCGCCTCATCCAGAGACACGGGCGGCAGTTGAAGCGGTATGGCCATGAGTCATCTCACCTTGCGAGCGCTGCAAAGGGCTTCGGAACCTCCGAGGAGCTTGGCTCGCAGCTGCCAGCGGTGCTTCGCCTCGGCAGCGCTCGCAGCCAAGCGCGCCGACGGGGCTGCCGTCGCCCACACGCTCGCTACGCCAACCTCCCGGCAGGTCCGATGGATTTCCGCCATGTCCAGTGCTCGCGCAACGCCCGCCGCTACCACAGCCTGCGCTACGCCCTCGTCTCGGACCATGCCGCACGGCTCCGCTACCGACGGCCCCATCCCCGACTCGCCCATCCCCGACTCGCCCATCCCCGACTCGCCCATCCCCGACTCGCCCATCCCCATCTTCACCACCGTCCAGGCCTATCGGCAGTGGCGAGCCAAGGTCGCCGCTCAGGGTAAAACGGTGGGCTTTGTGGCTACCATGGGAGCTCTGCACGAAGGTCACATGAGCCTCGGTGAGTCAGCAGATCCCTTATTCACCATATCCGCGCATCCTACTCACCCAGCCAAGCGCCACGTTCCTCCCTTGTGTACCTCCGCCAGTGCAAGCCAGCCTCGAGGAAAACGACCACACCGTCGTGTCCATCTTTGTCAATCCGGCACAGTTTGCCCCCACAGAGGATCTCGCCTCGTACCCGCGCACGCTCGAGTCGGACATTGGCAAGCTCGCCCTCCTGACCAGCAGAGAGGGCAGCCGCCCAGTCTCTGCCGCCTTCGTTCCGAGCGTCGCGGAGATGTACCCTAGCGGCTTCACCCAGATCGTGGAGGATCAGATGGGCGCATTCGTCGAGGTTAAAGGCCTCGCTCATCAGATGGAGGGCGGCAGCAGGCCCACCTTCTTCCGGGGCGTGGCCACCGTCGTCACGAAGCTGTTCCATATCATCCAGGTGAGGATTCGAGGCCACGCATGGAGGTCTCTTCCTGAAGCAAGATGGTCGTGAGGATACGAGCTGATCGGCGCCCGTCGCATCACTGCCTACAATCAGCCGGACCGCGCCTACTTTGGTCAAAAGGACATCCAGCAGGCCATCGTCCTTCGGAGGCTTGTCAAGGACCTGCTGTTCTCCCACCCGCCGTCGCCGAAGCATTTGCGAGTGATGCCGACCGGGCGCGACGAGGCAACTGGACTGGCGCTCAGCAGCCGAAACGCCTACCTCACCGCTGCCGGACGTGAGGTCGCACCGATCCTCTATCGGGCGCTCTCGGAAGGCCAGAGGACCTGGGACAATTTGAGCCACGCCTCGGCCGACGTGCGGGTGCGCGATACATTGAGAAGCGCCCGGGCGGTCGTGGAAGACGAGGCGAAGAGGTGTCAGCAGAATGGGAACGTCAAGCTGAAGCTGGACTACATCTCGCTCAACGACCCCACCACGCTGGAGAACCTGGAAGAGGCGATAGCCCAGCGCGGAGCCGAGTCAGTCCGGGTCGAGGAGGGGGCGATTCTCAGCGGCGCGGCGCTGGTGAGCGAAGGAGAGGACGGCAAGGTTACGAGGCTGATCGACAACATCTTGCTCGGCTTCCGCCTCTGAGCGCACGTTAGCACAAAAATACTTGAATCGAGTGGGGAGAGTGTATAACTGCGTATGTAGTGTAGAGTTCAATCCTCCCTTTCTCAACCAGATAACTCGTTTTTTCGGTTCCGCTCGTAGTGGAGGCCGACCCTTCGCTGACAAATCGAATCGCGCCGCCATCTTTTCAATCTGACCAGCCGTCCTCCACTTTTTTTTTCGGTCTAGCAGGGGCCACCATGTACAATTTTGTCTTGGCTGGATTCGTTGCTTGGAACAACCTTCACATCGCACCACCACCTCCTCGCTCGAGACCGCTTCGCATTCTGTCTCGCCTTTTCTGAACTGCCACGTTCGATCGAGCCACGCCGAACCGCCATCCGAGGAACGACGAACAACATGAGCGGATCCCCCTGGCCTCGGGCCGTCGCAGGCGGCATTGCAGTCATCGTGCTCGGTTACGGTATCATGAAGGGTGAGCCGTTGCCGAGGCGGCCCCGGTGTTGCATATGATCCTTTCTCCCTTAGTTCAAGGCCGTGGAGTGCTGACGCGGTGCATCGACCCAACACATCGTCTTCGCTGGTCACTAGCTACAACGCCGACGGACAAGCAGTTCTACGACGTGAGTTGCGTCTCGCCTTGGTACCGCGAAAGAAGCCGGCGCTGAACGCGACTGATGGTTGAGCTCCAACGCTCTTACTGTGTCTCGTTCCACCTCAACAGAGCCTGTCGCCCGACCTCAAGCGCCAGGTGGACAATCAGCGATTGGCGGCCGAGCGGAAAGCAGCGTATCGCGAACAAGTGATGGTGAGTATCGCTTTTCCGCATCGTCCAAATCTATTGCACGCTTCTCATTGAGCTACCCCTTGCAATCCTCATTATCATCCTTGATTAATCGCAGCGTGCTAAGGAGGCCGAAGAGAGCGGACCGGTGTGGGCGGAGGCTGCAAAAAGCCTAACGCAGCAACCCAAACAAAGTTGAAGGCGTTTCTAACACTACATCAATGTGTATGGAAGAACGCAACGGAAATGATTATTTGACATAAAGCTCATCCTAGCTCCGACATACTACAAATCACTATGGACTGATCTCTGTACTGTGATCCTTATCTTCCCAATGACAGGTTCCTGTAGTCCTTCCTCCAGCGTCTGCGGCGAAAAAGCTTCGATGTACTCGAGTGACTCGATTTCGTTCGCAGACAATTTTGGAGACTCAAGGGTGTTGGGCATGGACTTCTCAGCATGAAGTGCATCGAGGTCGTATGTGTCCAAGTTGGATACGGATCTGTATCATGAGCAAGGATCAAGGCAAATCAACAATGTCAGCCATTACAAATACCAGACTAAGCACAACCCAGAGACCTGCGATGCTTACCCTTTTTCCCCTCGTTCACGACGAGAACGCACGCTAGCAAGGATTCTTCTGGCAGCGTGACTATACAGCCGACGGCACTCCTTGCTTGTGCCCAAATACGCAAAGCACAGGAAGCAGCTGATAGACTGTGCCCAGCGACCCGTCAGGATGAATTGATACCACGTGTGAGCCTTGCGGTCCATGTTGATCAGCTCCATGGGATAGACGACAATCCTATCGTAGAAGGAATGGACACTGGCCCAGCTTGTGTAAGGCTGAATTTGCACAGTTGTGTTGAGGAAGTTGTTCATCGTGATGATCCATGCATTGGGAATTGTGAACACAATCGAAGTTATAGTGAGAGCGAAGAGGCGGATGTAGTGAGATTTATCGATGCCTGAAGCCGAAGCGTGTAGAACAGCCTTAAACTGTTGTCGACGCTGAACCAGCCATCTTATGCAAAGGACTGCAATAAAATAAATTAAAATAAATTAAAAAAGCGCGCGTTAGGCTTAAACCAAGACTCGAGAAGTGATGGCTAGCTCAAGACTTACCAGCATAGATAAGAGCCACCACACTTGCGATCAAGGGTGGTACGACTGTGAGCGCAATGGCGACTGGTGTAACGTAGATGTACACCATGCATCCAAGCTCTTCCGCGATATCGAAACGATGACCCTGACTGACCGCAGCCAGAACCAGGTAAGTGATAGGCAATCCGAAACCTATGCCCAGCTCCAAAATTGCCTGCCTTCTTGCTGAGCGTCTTGTCGCAGTTACAACCCTTGTAGCCGCGATCGCTTCAAGCCGGCGTAACAAGAGCACTGTGGCGACTTCAAGAGCAAGCGTGGAAACAAAATCCACTCGAGAAGCTGCAGCATTGCAGTGCGGAATTTCAGTACGAGAAAAGTGGGTGGACATGGAGCAACAGTGCGGAACTTACCAAGCTCGCACCAAGCTGTTGCCTTGATCGCAACGTTGTCAAACCAAAGAATAGCGTTGATGGAGTCGACAAAATTGGCAGCAGCAAGCCAGAATATGCAGAGAAGGACAGGCCAGTTCCGGGCTCTCCAATATAGGGGAACCAAGGTTGTTACAAGGGCTGCGCCTAGGAAAGAAAAGATGATGAGACAGAGTTGGTTGGGGGTCATCTCGCAAGGGGTTTGTCGCAGCCAAGCCTGGGGAAAGTAGAGTGAGAAAAAGCTGGTGGGGACCGTCTTGCTATCTCCATGTTCTGAGATTCCTAGGTATATAAAGCAGACGGCGTATAACGACTTTCTGATCTCAAGACTATTTTTCTCTCAGGCTCGTATTGTTCACCTTCTCGCGCCGGGGGAACCGCATCTCCTGTTCTCCTCGCCCTTGCACGGGTAAGAACACAGTAACATGCCACCTTTTGCCAACATACTAGCGACGGCGAGCGTTGTGTGAGGCAGAGCTAGCGATGCCGCTTCAATCCTCCTGGGCTAGCGCCACAAAGAAACCACCCTCCGATTCCAACCCCCCCCCGGGGGAGATGAGGCTCTTGCATCCTCAGTTTGTCCGCCTCGAACGCAAAAGGAGGAAAGGCGCGGCCCAGGCGGTACGGCAAGGTAGCTCGGCTACCCGATTGCGCCATCGGTGGGAAAGGGACGAGAAAAAAGGGAGGCAAGCCTTGAACAGCAATGACAAAGGGAATGGAGGTGGTGGTGTCGAGCAAGGAGCAAGCGGTTGCGGTTGCGATTGAGAAAAGGCAAAGGGGAAACGTTAGTACATATGTAGGCTTGGGGCGGGGGAAAGATAGGGCAAATGGCAACGGCGCTGCAGGACAACAAGGGCGAGTTGCAGATTAAGTAGTCTAGATCGAGTGGTTGGATTCATGGGTATTGGGCGCTTGCTCGGCTAACGCTGAAAGAAACAAGGCGGTGGATGGTTGGGCTGAAGAGATGTATGTATGTAGTGATTGAGCAGGTACCAAGATACGTATGTTCAACATTGCGGTTGGGGCGCGGTCGGGTTGCGTTGGATTTTGCATTGCGGCGGCTGGTGGGGCGGGCATGAGTCTTGTTAGTGCCTTCCCTTTGTCCAAGGACGTGGGATTTGGCTTAGCGTTTGTCCACCATCTGTCACTTTGCCTTGACCGCTTGCCACCGCGCCGCGCCGCTCCTTTGAACACGCTGGCAGTCTAGTGCCTGTGATGGCACTGCCTGTCGCGTGTGGGTATTTGCATTTGCTCTCGCCTTTCTCTCGGCTTTCTCTTGGCTTTCTCTTGGCTTTCTCTCGGCTTTCCTCTGTACCTTCTCTTCACACCACCACTCTCAAGGCCAATAAGAATCGTAAACCCTTACTGCGTATTTCGCTTGTTCTGCAGGCGCGCGCATGCGATCCGAAGCCTCAGACGCCCACCTCGCCTCGTCACGTGCAGCATCCTTGCCCTCACTGCGCCACTCGACCCTTGTCCCATATCGCGCCACCAAACGTAGTTATCAGCGCCGGCACCCTGCGTCGGTCCAAGTCGACTTTGGACCCTTGCGTGCGCTGCGCAATGCATCGTCTCCCACAGAGACAAAGCTACCGCCTCTCCCACTCCCTTGTTTCCCTCCTTTGTCCCCCTAACCCTAACCCCTCTTACCCCCAGCGAATCTGCCATTGCCGACCCCCTTTGTCCCGTCAAGCCCTTTGAAGCTTTGCTGCAAGGCGATCTGCGTGTGGTCCCCGCAGAGGCCAACGCGCCGATCTCCGGTCCTTTTCCGCTATCGGTGTCTACCCCCCCTTTGTCTCGACGCCACGGCCAATCATGCTCTTTGATTCGAATCTTTGTCTTGTGACCCATTCAATCGGCAACTCGATCCCCTTTCTTTCTTCTTGCCACTTGGACGAGCACAAAGGGTTCAGAGACAGCGGGCCAGCACGTGCACTCTGCCTTAGTGTACTGGATGGAGAGAACATGCTTCGTGCCATGGTGTGGTTGCAGGCCGCGCACCTCTTTCTAGGAGCACTTCTTTGGTGAGGTCCCTACTCCGCCTCTTGAACAGAGTTGACGGTGCCCTTTGATGTGCCAGCGGCCATGGATGCGACAGAGTGTGGCATGTAACAGACAAAGGGGACTTTGTTTGTGGCGCCAACGTCGCGGACGACGTGGATGCGTATGGCATGGACGAGGGTGAAGCATGGTATGTCCTTTGTCTAGAGCTCGAGAGAGGGCATTACATGGTCCATTTGACATCGTCAAAGGCGGCCATGAGTCTGATTCGATGGTGGGGACGCTACCAAACGAGGCGAGCATGGTCCCCAATGCGCTACCAAACACACAACACACCAGCACCACCACGCCTGATACCGCTGGGCTGCCCTATCAATCTCCTTAGAATCGCCAGGAACGATGGCAAACGACAATATAAACCCATCCTTCCTCGTCCTATTCCAGCCCATCCCCTCATCACACTCACATACACACACTCTCACACACCTCTCTACTCCACTTCCAACTTCTTTCTCTTCTTCGCTTTCACAAGCTCCCCAACAGCCTCTTTTCACAATGGACGCCATCTTCAATACCGTTGCCACTGCCACCATCGTCAAGGTCTCCGAGGAGAAGGAACCCATGGTCAACTATGAGAAGCGCACCAACCAGCCCTACGAGATCCACAACCCGGTCAACTGTGTCATCGCTTGAATCCCCAAGCGCTCCTCCCCTCGCCCATCGACCACTTGGTGGCCGGGTAAGTCGACGGCTTCCGGCTTTCTTCCCCTTCTCTTCACTCTGAACGCCTGGCTCATCTGCTCTGATTGTGGCCTTGCGGGACTTTTCTTTAGGCGAGCACCACCTTCCAGGGCACTCGAGGGTCCGCAGTGGCACAAACCCTTTCCGCTACCTCGAGCTTGCGCTTGAACCCTACTGGATAGCAAAGTGATCCCTCTCTAGCTAGCCACCCTTCTCCGTTCTCTTTTTCCCTCCTCTGGCCTTGGCGTTCCTCCTCTCTACATCCTTCCCATTCCGGAACTTCTCCCCTACTTCCTCGTCACGGCTCCACCCTCCTCACTTAGAAATGGCCCCTTTTCCTTGAATCCACCATCCCTCTTTCCTCCTCTTCGGATCGTTAATCGAAGTTTCCCCTCATCTTTCTCTTCCGCTCTAGGCGGCGTGTGCATCCCTTTCGCCAGCGTGATCTCGGAGAGGCGCGACGCGAAAGGCCCACCGTGCTCCTTCAAGGCTCGTACAGCTTTGCTCAGCCTCCTGATGCACTGGTTACCGGCACTCGGACTCTTGGGGCATCGCCAGATCGCTTCGTGCGTTCAGGGTGTTTCGCAATGCCTGCGCTGCGGCCATGACGCCCTCGACGTCGCTTCAGGACGTGGAAGCTGTCTATTCTTCAGAGATGACGACAGCTCTTTGCCCTGCACGCTGCAGTCACTGTTGAATGTCGAGAGGCCACTGAGGCAAAGGGTGCTCCAATCATCCAATGTAATCGCGTGAATGATCCGCAATGTGTCGTGATGTGGTGAAAGCTGGCAAACGAAATGGTGGTGTATTGATGCTCAAGGATGTACAAATGCGCCGCCAGACGGTCCCGGTAAGCATGACCGGTCACTTCTTGGCGTCGTCCTCGTCTTCGCCCCTCTCGGCTAGGCTCATCTCAATGGCACGGGCGATGGCCTCGTCCTCGTCCATCTCCTCGTCCTCGTCGCCTTCGTTGGCACCGGCGACCACCGCCTTGCCCGCACCGGTGCCCGCGCCCTTGCCCGCCGCCTCTGAATCGGCCGCAGCCATCTCGACGTCCTCGTCCTTGGTCGCACTGCCGCTACCGTCGCTCGCACCGGCCTGCGACAGGGCGATGGCTTTTTGCAGCATCGCCTCCTCCGACTCGTCGTCGGCATTGGCGCCCTCGCCAGTGATAGACTCTGCGCCCTTGGCGACCATGGATCCGGATCCCGGTAGGCCCCCTGACGATGACGCCGTCGCCTTTGTGGCCTGTGCGCTGCCCTCGGCGCCCTCAGAGACGGTCGGGAGGCTTGATCCTTGAGAGCCCGTCGCGTTCTCGGCGGCGCGCTGTCTTGCCTGCTCCTCTTCGAGCGACATGCGCAGCGCCTGGTACGGGTCGGTAAAAAGAGGGCAGCCACGGTCAGCACGCACACAGGTCTGATTGCCAACAGCGTCGACTGAGCGACTCGGGAAGACTCACCATGGCCAACTCGGGATCCATGCTGGGATCCACGCCGAACTCGAACTGGTTGCCTCCTCCGCTGGTGCCCGAAGGGCCCGCGCCGCCGCTGTCGCCGCCCTCCTCCTGCAGAACGGGGGAAGTCAGAATGATGTCGGAGAGGAGCTGTGGTCCGGCCGGAATGCTCAACAAGTGGCTGCGAAGAGTGTGGCAGGAGGAGCGAGAGTGGATGCGATCCAGAAATGGTGTCAGCACGTAGCGCACCCCACCAACATGCCTGCTGCGGCCGACAGAAGATGCGGCCTGCTCACCTGTTCTCGCCGCTGTTGACGGCCTCGATAAATTTGGACAACCTGTCCTCGTTCTCCTCGTCCTCGCCAAAGGAGATGATGTCAACGGCCACGTTGTTCTTCTTGAGCTTCTTGCCGAGCTTGACGAGGTCCTGCTCGGAATTTGTGACGGGCGAACCGACAAAGACGATGACGCGTTGTCGCTGGTTCTTGTTCTGGCGGTGCTTGAGGGCGAGCTGTGGCGGATTGTGGCGGAGACGGAACGCGACAGCATGCGGCGTCAGCAATGGTGCCGTGCGCGCTTACAGGTTGCGGGGTGCGCTGCGAAAGCTACACCGCCGCGTTACTCACTGAGGCAACGTTGATACCGGTCAGGATGTCTGATGTGCCGGCAACCTTGCTCGAATGAAGCGCCGTCAAGATCTTGCCGACGTCCTGTGTCAGGGTAACCAGCACCTCGGGGCTACATTGAGGACCGGTCCAGCAACCTGGTCAGTCGAATCTGCCAATTTGAGGCTCTTTGTAGCGGCCCCGGTCCTCCCAACTCACCTCTTGCCAGCCATAGTCATGAGTCCGACCTCGCTCTCGGCATTGGAGTTGGTCTTTGCGTCAAAGATCATGCTGACGGCGTCGCACTGCGCTTCCCACCGCGAAGGCGTGTAGTCGCCGTTGCGCATCCACTCCGAGTTGTCCAGCCTGTGTGCGTCGAGAGGCGGGCGGAAAAGTGTCAGCGCAGCCTCTCTCGAGCATCGCAGGAGGTGCGGCGCTGGACTCACACTAGCATCGTCGCTTCGAGAACCATGGTGGGCAGTGCAGGTAAGGGATCAGGCCGAGTGGCAAGACTTGCGGTGGCGACTCTCAGAGGTGCCGTGTTCAAGGGTCAGAGAGGTGCCGGCTATCGGGATGGAGCGTTTGTGTGCCTTCCGGTGGGAGGGTGCGCAAATGAGCCCGTCTTGAGCGTGGAAAAAAGTCAGGAAAGCAGGCCCGCCAGAACGAGGCAGCCTCGGACGTTGTCGCGGAACAGGCAAAGTGGGAAAGGCGCAGAGGTGTAGAGAGTCGGGGTTGGAGCCGACGTGGCGAGGGTGGGCGATTGAGTGACGGTTGAAGAGGGTGTGCGATTGTGTGACGGTTGAAGAGGGTGGGCGTGGGTGAGTGTGTGTCGCAGACACTGTACGGAGCCAGAGAGAGGGAGCGGATGGTGTGTGCGTCGACTCGGGCAGTTTGGATTTCCTCAAGTGGAGTTGCCGCCTGCTGCAGAGGGCGCCAACGCGGCCCCTCCCTCGAGCTCTCGGGTCACTCGCCGACAAGTCGGATCCGCCGATCACCGCGTGTAGGCCCCCGTCGTGCCGGCTGCAAAGTGCAGGCAGGCAGCAGCCCTCGTGTAGCCGTTCAGGTCTCCGGGAGGTCGCGTCCTGTTCCGAAACCCTCACCACCGCCGTGTCACGCCTGATCAGGTCCCATCGCTCACCTCACCCTCTACCCTCGCCACATCACACCGCCAGCCTTGCGACGCATTTGCCTCTCGAACCCAACCTCGGCCCCGCCGACCACGCCGCTTACGCAGCACTTACCGCGTGACTGATCCCGACAAGCCTTTACTCGTGCACCGCCGCCCACGCTGCAGCGCTTTGCGGCGCCTCCGCTTCGTCCGTGACCGCCCGCTTCACAGATCACACGCATTCGGAGCCAGCGCCGACGCCTTGCAACACTTTTCAGCCACTGTGTGCCGTTTACGCTATTGGCGCCGTCCCCTCTCCCTCGCAGATCAAGTGCCACGTGAGCCACCCCAACATTCAGCAAACCAGCCAGCCAGCCAGCCAACTAGCCAGCCAGCCAACTAGCCAGCCAGCCAACTAGCCAGCCAGCCAACTAGCCAGCAAACCAGCCAGCCAGCCAGCCAGCCAACTAGCCAGCAAACCAGCCAGCGAGCCAGCCAGCCAGCATTCCATCTCACCAACCACCACGTAAAAAGGAAGCCTGCCAGGTTTTTCGCTCTCGTGACCTGCAACCCGGTCGTGCCAACCCTTTCAACACCATTCCCCCTCCCAGCGCCGTCCATACATCACACCAACCATGGCGGGGCGGATAAGAGAAGTGTGGGCCGAGAATCTCGAGTCAGAGATGGCGCTGCTGCGCGAGACAATCGACAAGTATCCCTACGTCGCAATGGTGAGTCGCCTGCGTCTCGCCTCACACCGAGGCGGCTCGAGGCTGACGCGCCCGCGATCTGCGCTCGAATGCGTGCCCTCCGTCACGTAAAGGATACCGAGTTCCCCGGCATCGTCGCGAGACCCATCGGTACCTTTCGCGGCTCCTCAGACTACCACTACCAGACGCTCCGGTGCAACGTAGACCTGCTCAAGCTCATCCAGCTCGGCATCACGCTCTGCGATGAAAACGGCAACCTGCCGCCCGAGGTCTGCACGTGGCAGTTCAACTTTTGTTTCAGCGTCAAGTAAGTCAACCGCCACTGACGAGTTGTCGTGCTCCTCTACGTGGCAGAGCGCTAACGATCGCTTCGCTCTGCAACGCCGCTGCTCGTGGCGACCGGGCTATCTATGCCTCCCTTCCCTACAGCGAGGACATGTGCGCACCCGACTCGCTCGAGCTCCTGACAAAGGCAGGGTTGGACTTCGACCGACACGAGCGCATGGGCATCGACGTCGAACACTTTGGCGAGCTTCTCATCACGTCCGGGTTGGCGCTGTTCGACGACGTCAAGTGGGTCTCGTTCCACAGGTGAGCATCTTGTTTGCACCTCCACATGACGATCGACCCACGGACAGCATTCGAGCGAACGTCTCACCCTCCACGGCATCGCTTGCAACCTTGGCGCACCTCGGCTCCGTGATGGCAGCGGCTATGACTTTGGCTACCTGCTCAAGGTGGTGACCTGCAGCCCGTTGCCGGCGCAGGAAGCCGACTTCTTTGCGCTGCTACGCATCTGGTTCCCGTGCATCTACGACATCAAGTTCCTGATGCGCAGCTGCAAGACGCTCAAGGGCGGCCTCCAAGACGTGGCCGACGACCTGCAGGTTAGCCGGATCGGGCAGCAGCACCAGGCCGGGAGCGACAGCCTTCTTACGGCGACAACGTTTTTCAAGATGCGCCAAAAGTACTTTGACGGCGCCATCGACGACTCCAAGTACCTGTGAGCGTCTTCTGCCAGCATCGTCCCGTTTCGTCTCATGCCTTTGTTGTTGCAGCGATGCTGACCAGCTCCGCCCTCGTATCTCGTCCCTCTGCACTGCTAGTGGCTGCCTCTACGGCTTCTCCTCGAGCTCGTCGCACCTCAACGGCGCAGTGCACTACAACCAGAACCGACCTTCGAGCGTGCAGAGCTTTCACGACAATGCCTCAGTGCCGCGGTCTATCTCGGCGAGTTATATGGCCAGCAACGGCTCGAACCTTCCGACGCCTAACTATAGCAGCCCCTATAAGGGAGGGCTAGGTGCTATGGGCGATCGATGATGGAAACCCGCATCCGCCCCGCGCTTCTCACGCCGATCGGTTCGCCGTCACAATCACCTTTCTCCCTCTTCCCCTTGTGGTGGGTGCGCACGCGAATCTGGCTACGCCTAGATCGACACCTGTTCTTTTTCGTGAGACGTGCACATCCGCGCACTCCTTTCCTCACGAACGCACCTCTTGGACGCACGGCGGTCACCTCTCCCGGGTTCCTATTGCATCTACCATCTTGCATTCCCCCTTCTCCCCTTTCTCTCTTGCCCCTCCTCTCCTTTCATTTTTATGCTGATCTCTGTTGTTGTCGACGAGCAACTTTTTCCCCGCTTTCGCGTCCTTTATTGCCTCTCCTCCGCCTCGTCTCCTGATCTGGCGCGAGGGGACGGTGCAAGCCCCTTCTCCCTCCCTTTCTTTCCTCTGATCTCCGCATCCATCTCGTATCCAGGTTGTACTAGTAGCTGAATCTTGTCGTATCCAATTTCTTTTTACCTCGGGACTTTTTGGCGTCCCTTGTTTGGTTCGTACTGTTCTGATGGGGTACTGCGCGTTGAGGTGTGAGGCTCGAACGGTGGAAGTAGAGGGGACAGAGGACAGGGTTGATTTCCGTCATTGGGCTTGTTTGATGGTACATTAGAGCGGGATAAACAGGATCATTCGAGGGGACGGTTCCATAGGGAGTTGAGGTGGAGGTGAGAAAAGGCTGATGGCCTGAGGAAGAGATGGTTTCTGGTGGAAGGGAGAGGGGGTTGCGCCCCATAGCGAGCCTCGACTCCAGAGGCTCGTGAAAAAATCCGAAGAAAAAAAAATCAAATCAAATAAAAATAAAACTGGGATTGACCAGGGCAAGTAGCGATGTACGCCATCTATATTACCCCCTCGTGGAAACGATGTCAGACAAGGGGTGGCGCTGCCATGGTGGCGGTGGGGTTGGCTAGCGGGCGGTGGGGACGAATCAGTCAAAGGCCTCCTCGGCCGACTGTCGTACCAGCCGTCGGACTTTCTTCTTGTAACCGGCCAGGTCCTCGCGCACCTGCTTGGCAGCGTCGATGTTGGCTGGTGAGTCCGTGTTGGGCACGTCGGCAGACAGTAGGCTGATGACGGAGATGAGCTGCAGAGGCGGGCCCAGGGAGAAACGGCAGTGATGAAGGCAGCGAAAGGATCCAAGTCAGTTGGCGATAGGGCGATCGAGCATCACGGCTGGTGATCGGGGAAACTTACGATCGACTCGACGGTGTGAACCGGCAGCCACCTCTCGCCGGCATCCTCGTAACCATACTCGTCCTTGCCGGGCGCATGCTGCGTTGATGTGGCGGAGCGGCAAAGCAACCCAGAAGGTCAGAATCAGTCAAACAATATCTCTTGGCGGCAAGGGCAGCACAGAGAATGCATCAGACGCTATGCAAATGCTCACCAGAATGGAAATGCAGACGGTGCCGTCGGGGTAGACTGCAGAGGCAATGAAATAAGAGGGAAGAAAGGGAGGGGACACCGGGTAACAGTTAGCGTCCTGCTTCAGCGCAAGAATTCACATGCAACAGCCGACGTCAGTAAAACGCACTGTTGGGATGCCACATTGGAGTGATGAACTTCATCTTCGGTGGCAGCAGCGGATACTCCTGAGTATTGAGGGGGCGGATTGTAATTTAAAGGGCTTGGGTCAGCTTTCACGACGACTGCGGGCAAACTTCAAGGGGGACCGCAGGTATGTTCGACGTACAGGGGGGAACACGAGCTCCGCTCGCAGGAATCCGCCTTCGTAGAGCGTGTCTGTGGTGGCAAAGCAACGAGCAGAGCTAGACTAAGTGCCTCGCTTCGGCTGTATCTGGGCAGACAATCGAGTGGCGTTGGGACGTACCGTTCGGCCCGATGATCATGATTTCCCACTGGAAAGTGCGCAGAAAGACCAGATAAGCCGCCAGGTCAACCAAGGGGCAAATGGAGGCCGCCGCGTTGCACGGAGGAGCGCGCGACTTACCTCGAACAGGTTGGTCTCATCCTTGAGCCCGGCGCTGAAGCCGTCGACTGGCCCTGAGAAGTGGCGAGGGGACATGGAAAGGCGTCGGGTCAGTCAGCCAAGATGCTCCACACCGTCTGATAACGGGTGGAATGGGCCAGGGGAGAAGAGGCTCACTTTTCCGGAGCTCGGTGAGCTGCCGCTTGAGGAGGAGCGTGTTCCCTGAAGGTGACGAGGCCATGGTGGCGGGCTGTAGACGGGCTAGGCAAGGCGGTCTGGCGGTCGATAAGGATGCCGCTAGACGCTATCAGGAGATGGGTGCTAGTCAGCAAAAATTCGACGCCGAGCAACTTGGACGGTGGCGTTGCGAGGTTGGGTGAACGTTTGGCGCGTTGAGCTGGACGAGGACGGACCGGGTCGGAGGCGGTGCGGTAGGGGGATGACTGGGCGGAAGAAGTCCTGACGGCGGTAGGGATGGTTGAGGTCGTGGTGGGTTGGGTTGCGGAGGGTCGGGTGTGGATGCGCCAGGGAAGGTTAGGGGGAGGTGCGAGTGGAAGCGGAGCAAGCAACGGTGGTTGGCTGGGCTGGCCAGGAGGGCAGGAGGGCGCTGAGTGGATATAACTACATACAAGCCTCCAAAGTGGCGGCCGATTTCAACACCAACGGGGCGGCCCAAGCGGGCATCGCGGCCTCTTTTGGTCCCCTCAGCCCTCTGCCCGCACCCTAAAAGCAAACCGCGTGGGCCAGCCGGCCAGCTCCAGTTGCATCGGTAGGCCCCGATCCGCTTCACTTTTGAGCAAGCAAAGCGTGAATCTATCACCACACCCTAACTCTAACAATCCGACGCGGCATCAGGACATTCCAGGTCGGTTGGGCGCCGCTCGCGAAGGAAAAAAAAAAAAAAAAAGTACACACGGGCTGGCCCAGTGGCGAGGGCAAAAAAAAAGGTCGCAAACGGAATGATTTTTCTGGAATTTCGGTTCCTCGCTGGAGCTAACCTTGGCTGCTACGACAACGTCCAACCCCCTCTCCAACTACCTATTTTTCCTTTTCGTCACCTTTGGTGCTCGCTCGGCTTGGCCACTCTGTTCCGCGCTTTTGCTCTGTCACCTTGCTGCTGCTGTTGCTGTCCCTACCGCCGCTCTACGTCCATCACAGACACGTTGTCTCGTATCCGATTGGAACAGCGCCGCCGCCTTTTCCTCCGACAGGTTCTCCGGCGCAGCCCCGACAACCTCGAAGCCACCTTTCACGCCGGCATTACGCTGCTCGTTTGAGCGATCGACGGAGGCAGCCGATCTACACAGTCGGCGGAGCATTGAGCGTCGACCTTTCTGGCTCAGTAGCTTCGTCGCTTCCGCGTACGCCCACGACTTCGACTTCGACTTCGACTTCGACTTCGACTTCGACTTCGACTTGACTTCGACTGCCACTGCGACTTTGGCTACGCTTGCGCCCGCACCAGCGCTTTTGGCTTGAGCTTTCATCTTCGTCCGACGCTTATCACCAACTGTCCAGCATGGCGGCGCCAAAGCGACGAACGCCCAAGCCGGCCGCGCCACCGCCCTCACTACCACCAACTCAACAGGCGCTGCCGGACGTCAAGGCCAACCGCGGCCACCACCACGCTGGCGAGGACGTTGCCGCCGCAGCAGGCATTCACAAGATGCCCGGCAGCATCGCAGAGCTCGCTCAGGCTACCGGCATGGACGCCGCGCAGCACCAGGACCCCATCGCCGCGCTCAAGGCCGCCAACTACAAGGGCAAGGGCCTGATGGACCCCATCAAGGCCGTCGAGGACAAGTGGCAGCTCCTGCCCGCTTACCTCCAGGTCAAGGGTCTCGTCAAGCAGCACATTGACTCGTACAACTACTTTGTCGACGTCGACCTCAAAAATATCATCAAGGCCAACGAAAAGATCACCTCCGACATCGACCCCAAGTTCTACCTCAAGTACACCGACATTGTCGTCGGAGAGCCGCAGCGCAACGACCCTGACGCCATCGACCGCTCCATCACGCCGCACGAGTGCCGCCTCCGTGACATCACCTACAGCGCCCACATCTTTGTCAACATCGAGTACACGCGCGGCGGCAAGATTGTCCGCAGGAAGAACGTCCCCATCGGACGGATCCCCGTTATGCTTAGGAGCAATAAGTGCGTCCTGGCCAACCGCACGGAAAAGGAGCTCGCCAAGATGAACGAGTGCCCCCTCGACCCCGGAGGTTACTTTGTCGTCAAGGGAACCGAAAAGGTCATCCTGGTCCAGGAGCAGCTGTCCAAGAACAGGATCATCGTCGAGATCGACCCCAAAAAGAACGTGCAGGCCTCGGTTACCAGTTCGACGCACGAGCGCAAGTCCAAGTCCTACGTCCTTTCGAAACACGGCAACATCTACATCAAGCACAACTCGCTGCACGAAGACATCCCAATTGCGATCGCGCTCAAGGCGATGGGAATCCAGTCCGACCGCGAGATCCTGCAGCTGGTGGCGGGCCATGACGAGGCGCTCAAGGAGCTCTTTGCGCCCAACCTCGAGGAGGCGGCGCGGCTCGGCGTCTTTACTCGTAAGCAGGCGCTCGACTACATCGGCGCGCGCGCCAAGTCGTCGCGCAAGCCGATGACGGTGCGGAGGCCGCTGTCTGAGGAGGCGATCGAGGTGCTGGCCACCATCATCATGGCGCACGTCCCCGTCGAGCGGCTCAACTTCCGGCCCAAGGCCATCTACATCGCGACGATGGTGCGGAGGGTCCTGATGTGCATGCAGGATGAGAGCCTGGTGGACGATCGCGACTACGTCGGCAACAAGCGACTCGAGCTCGCCGGTCAGCTGCTGTCGCTGCTGTTCGAGGACCTGTTCAAGAAGTTCAACACGGACCTAAAGATGAACATCGACAAGGTCCTCAAGAAGCCCAATCGGACCGCCGAGTTCGATGCCTACAACCAGTTCCATTTTAACGGCGACTACATCACCTCGGGCTTCGTGCGGGCCATTTCGACCGGAAACTGGAGCCTGAAGCGTTTCAAGATGGAGCGGGCCGGAATCACGCACGTGCTGAGCCGGCTGAGCTACATCGCGGCGCTCGGCATGATGACCCGTATCAGCTCGCAGTTCGAAAAGACGAGGAAGGTGTCGGGTCCGCGTGCGCTGCAGCCGAGTCAGTGGGGAATGCTGTGCCCCTCGGATACGCCCGAAGGAGAGGCGTGCGGTCTGGTCAAGAACCTGGCGCTGATGACACATATCACCACCGACGTGGAGGAGGAGCCCATCATGCGCATGGCCTTTACGCTGGGTGTTGAGGACATCAACCTCGTCACCGGTGCCGAGCTCTACCGCCCCGACTCGTACATCGTCTATATTAACGGTAACGTGCTCGGCGTAACGCGGTTCCCGGTGCGCTTCGTCCAGAGCTTCCGGAAGCTGCGACGGGCCGGACGCATCTCTGAGTTCGTCAGCATCTACACCAATACACACCAGCAGACGGTGCACATTGCGTCCGACGGAGGCCGCATCTGTCGTCCGATGATCATCGTCGAGAACGGCCGTCCACGGGTGACGGACCACCACATCCAGGAGCTCAAGTCGGGCGCGCGATGCTTCGACGATTTCCTCACCGCCGGGCTAATCGAGTACCTCGACGTCAATGAGGAGAACGACTCGTACATTGCACTCTACGAAAACGAAATCATCCCCCAGACGACGCATCTCGAGATCGAGCCCTTCACCATCCTGGGCGCCGTCGCCGGCCTGATCCCGTACCCGCACCACAACCAGTCTCCGCGAAACACCTACGTATGTCGATGGTTCGCCCCCTTTGAAGCTGGCGCCATCGTCGTTGTGGCCGGCCCTCCGTCGTAATATTGCTCCGAGTCGTCCGCTGACCCACCCTTGCTATCCTTGATCCTCATCCTATTTCTGTGTTCGTGTCCCTGCAGCAATGCGCGATGGGTAAGCAGGCCATCGGCGCCATCGCCTACAACCAGCTCAACCGGATCGACACGTTGCTCTACCTCATGGTGTACCCGCAGCAGCCGATGGTCAAGACCAAGACGATCGAGCTGATTGGCTACGACAAGCTTCCGGCTGGCCAAAACGCCATGGTCGCCGTCATGAGTTACTCGGGCTATGATATCGAGGACGCGCTGATTCTCAACAAGGCATCGCTCGACCGCGGTTTCGGCCGTTGCCAGGTGATGAAGAAGTCCTCGACCGTCATCCGCAAGTACCCCAACGGCACCCACGACCGGCTCGCCGACGCGCCCGTCGACGAGAACGGCAAGAAGCAGAAGCGCTACGACATCCTCCAGGCTGACGGCATCGCCGGCGTCGGCGAGCGTGTCGACCAGGGCGACGTCTACGTCAACAAGCAGACGCCCGTCAACGCCAACGACAACTCGTCGGCGGCTATCTCGCAGAACGCCGCCGCGGTGCAGTACAAGAGCGCGCCGCTGTCGTACAAGCCGCCCGTGTTTGGCTACATCGACCAGGTTCTCATCACCGACACCGACTCGGACCAAACGCTGATCAAGGCGCTGATCCGCCAGACGCGTCGGCCAGAGCTCGGAGACAAGTTTTCGTCGCGCCACGGACAGAAGGGCGTCTGCGGTCTTATCGTGCAGCAGGAAGACATGCCCTTCACTGACCGCGGCATCAACCCGGACATTATCATGAACCCGCACGGTTTCCCATCGCGCATGACGGTGGGCAAGATGATCGAGCTGCTGGCGGGCAAGGCGGGCGTCATCACGGGCACGCTCCAGTACGGAACGGCCTTTGGAGGTTCCAAGGTCGATGACATGTCGAGGTTGCTCATCGAAAACGGCTACAACTACGCCGGAAAGGAGACGCTCACTAGCGGCATCACCGGTCAGCCGCTCGAGTGCTACACCTACACCGGACCCATCTACTACCAGAAGCTGAAGCACATGTGGGTATTCCGAGCAGCAAAGTGACCGTTTTCAGGAAGCATTGCGAGACTGACACCGCCGTGAGGTCCTCGCTGCTGCCGCCACCGATTTGCCTTTTGCGCCTAAATCCAGGGTCATGGATAAGATGCACGCTCGTGCGCGAGGACCGCGTGCGGTGCTCACGCGTCAGCCCACCGAGGGTCGATCGCGAGACGGCGGTCTCCGTCTTGGAGAGATGGAGCGTGACTGCCTCATCGGTTACGGTGCCACCCAGCTGTTGCTCGAGCGCCTCATGATCAGTTCCGACGCCTTCGTCGTCCACGCCTGCCAGCGCTGCGGAATGCTCGGATACAACGGCTACTGCTCTTATTGCAAGTCGTCCAAGGATGTCGTCAAGCTTACCATCCCCTACGCTACCAAGCTCCTCTTCCAGGAGCTCATGGCTATGCAGGTCGTGCCCCGACTGGTCCTCGAGGTGAGTGTGCAGGATGAGAGCCTCGCTTCGTCCTTTGGTGCCAGGTGCCAGTCGTGGACATTCGCCGCTGACCCTTCCACCTTTAATCTGCCTTTTTGCGGCTCGCTTCGACGTCTCTCTCTCCGCGAAAGGATGCCGTCTGAAACAATGCATTGCATTCCCCGACCGAGCCATCGCATTCCCATAAAATAACCCCCCCTTTTTTTCCTTGCTGGCCGGCGCCCTCTGCCTCCTTGAAAATTTCTTCCGTCGACACGACATCTGTACTTTGTATCGTATGTAAAAGCAAGCAACATTGTTATTCTTCAAAACTAATCGCTACGTCCGTCAGGGCCTCGCCGACGTATCGAATCCCTCGACTCTCGATGGTTGGCCAATCCGCTGTTTCACTCGTCGACGCGCTTGAACGCTTCGTCGATGTCATAGCAAGCGTCGTGCGAATGACCACCACTCTTGCTGTCTGTCAAGGCCGGGCTGGTCCGACCGTCGCGGTCTCCCGTCACCGTGAGGCTGGCAGGGGTCGAGAAAGGCTGCATGGCGCTAGAGGTGGATCTGCCCATCTGCTGGAAAGCCCTAGGCAGCGGGATGGGAGGCGGGGGCATACTGCTAGCGTCCGGCGCCGAATGTGGACCATTTGGCGTCCTCAACCTCTTGGCGTTAGCCGGCCCATCCTCCTTGCTGAAGAAGCGCTTGAACTTGACCGATGGCAAAGCATAGTTGGATTGAGCTGCCGGCAAATCGCTCACTCCAGGATTGTCATCCGACGACATCGACATCTCCAGACCTTCCTCGGCGTCGCTGCCAAAGCGGCGGACGCCGGTCCACTGACGCTGATCGAGGTATTGGACGGTCTTGGTCGTCAGGCAACGGACATCCCGCGGCGATTGCGGACCGCCATCAGCTCCAGGGGATGTTGATGGGCCCAGGAAGGCCGGCGCCTCGCGATGGGTCGCAGTCATGGGTGAGGAAACCCTTTCTACAAAGGGCGCAGACATAGCACTGGCCCGGCCACGGATAACGTCGCAGTTGTGGCGGACGAGCTCTACCTGCGCCTGCATGCTGCTCGTGACGACACGAATCAAAAGCCAGTGGGAAGCGCAAGGGATTCGATGAGCGGGCAGCGTAAAGGAGCCCAGACGGTTCAGCCCAGGTGGTCACCTACCGGGACAGGGTGACACGGAGCTGCTCCTCGTAGGCCCGCACCAGGTGGACGGCGCACCTGCGCTCCTGGAGCTCGCACTCTGCCCCCAGATGCTCCTTGCTCGCCGTATTTCTTCTGCTCGCTACGATCTTGGTCTGGATCCGAAGCAAGGGGCAGAGTGCGGAGTAGCGTGTTTCGAACGTGGAGACGTCGATCGGCGTCACCACCATACCGCGACCAAACGAGCCGCGCTGTCGGACGGGTCCAGCGTGGGGCTCGGACGCGTCGGGGAAGCGATGCTCGCGCTCGTGCCCGTAGACGTCGAGCGCCTCTGCGTAGAGCTCTTTTAGCGCTTCCAATTTGCACGAGAGAGTGAACCCCTGCGAGTCGGTACCGCACTGCGGATGGTACGGGGCATCGTCGTGCGAAGGGGTCATCGGCTCCTGAGCCCCATACTGCCACGTCATCGGCGGCAGCCTGTATCCCTCCTTCCAGGCACGCCACTGCACCTTCTCCACGGGCGAGGCTTGTCCAAGTATGAGCTTTTCGTGGCTGAGGGTCCTGTCGCCTTCCTCGACGAGCATACCCATCATGGCGGCGATGGAACGACGGGCGAGGACCAAGGAAGCCACCCTGCTCGTCTTTTCGCTGAGGCCGTTGAGATCCTCGTCAGGATCCGGCAGGATGCGTTTGGGATCTTCCCTCTCGGAGGCGACGGCGCTTCCAAAGTCGATGTCCGCAAACTGTGGCCAAGGAAAGCGTCCGCTTGAGCCGCTCGGTGCCTTGCTGATTGGTATCGGTGCGCCACTGAAAGACGTGGTGCTTTGCCAGACTCACCGCATTGTGCCCGAAAAGGGAGAGCATGGTGAGGCCTTGCTCATCGCCGCTGTTGTGCGCCTGCGAAGTCATGGTCACCATAGAGGCACACAGCTGGTACTGCGATGGTAGAGCGGAAGCTGGCCCTTGATTCGGTAGCAAGCTGGGTCTGAGGTGGGCTCTTGATATCGGCGGCGCTGCCCAGCGGTGGGCCGAGGGTCGCCAACGGGGGCATACGGGTATTGGGCCTGTTTGTGCATGGCGCGGCGCCTACCGATCCGTCGAAACCGAGGTCATGTGCAGTGTGGCTACATCAGACGCTCTACCACCCGCCTAACATGACTAGCCGAACGAACAAGTTGGCGCGAATGCGGCTGGTGACGCTTTCGGCCCACATCCGACGCTCCTGCCGATGGCTACCTTGCGGCAGCCCCTCCCAAGGACGGAACCTGCCGATGGTCCGCTACCCGACCATCGCGCCCACTGGCGCTGCAGTTTCGCGTGGTGATGCCATCAACGACCAGGTCGATACTCGGGCATAGGACTGTGACAGCCTGCGGCCAGATTCTGCTCTGCCTGATGGAGCCGACCGCATCCAGCTGCGGCCCAGCGCGCTCCAGGATGCTGATAGTGCAGGGAAAGCCGATGCGTCGACATCGATGGGTAGTATAGATAGCATCACACAGACGATATGATTCTTAAATCTCAATTCACAATCGGAACCCGATCCGATAGCCAAGAGGATGATGGTGTGCCCGACGCAACCTGGCCCGTGCCACGTCCCCGAAATTTGTGGCTGCGCCTCATGTGATTCATGATTTTGGCCATAGCGACGTTGTGAGGTGGTCTAGACCAGCCCCTCAAAGGGCGAGTAGCGAGGGTGCTGACTTTGATTGCTTGAATCAAGGGCTCCCCACACCGACGCTCTTCACACTTGCTGCACAACACCCTCAGCGCCTCTAATCAACACCGCAAACACGCAATTATGAATAAGAATCATAAATTAAGAATCTTAGCTACGCTAGCACCTTTGCCGTCTGAAAGTTGCTCTCCCCCTGTTTGCCACACTTAGCCGCTTTTGGGGTGGTGGCATGAACTTTGGCCTCGCTGCACACCAAACGTCAGCCGCTCCAGACTCTGTGACTCTTGGCTGCGACTGGGTTACTCTACCTAGTTCTCTTGCTTTGGCCCAGGTGAGACTTGCGAATCGTATTCGTATTCGTATTCGT
>JALNIF010000961.1:0-32459 GCA_026284005.1 Thecaphora frezii | reverse complement strand
ACTATGATGCCTGATGACATCCTTACCATTACTATCTCATACCTTCCAAAACCCCCTATGCCTGTAGCTTCAGCAAACAGTGCTTGCTGGCATTACAGACAGCAACCCCCACTTTGGTACTGGTCTTGCATGAGCCTCTGGCATGAGCACCAAGGCAGAGAGACCCTACACTCTGGGAGTGACTTATTCCTGCCACAACAAGTCACTCTGACTTCCTCAGCCAATCACCCTTGGGGCTGGGGTCCCCTGTAATACACATGTGAGCTGCATGCAGACATGCTCAGGCATGGTGCATGCAGCTGATTGACCTAGGTTGGCTGTGAAACACAAACCGGGTAAGTGTTTGGGTAGCTTCTGAAGTTGGCTGATATCACTTTCCTAGGTCAGCTGTGAAACATCTCTAATAAGTAAGCAAAACGCTGCTGCCAGCACAGGTAGGGAAAGGTAGATGGTGGAGAGACATAAGGAGGTGATGAGGGTAGAGAAGAAGGGGAGATGAGGTGGGCCACACTGCCAAACTGGCATCCGTAGCGCATGTGATCGAGCGCCCAAAAGCCTTGACCTTACACACCCAGCGTGACTTGAGTCGAAAGCTTCTAACAGGACCAGCTGCAGTCCCCACAATCTCTGGCGAGGGGGAGGGGGTTAAGGAAGATCCTGGCGTGAGTAGCCACGGAGCATTATTTTACTATTACAATGGCTTA
This sequence comes from Thecaphora frezii, assembly GCA_026284005.1. NCBI lineage: Eukaryota > Fungi > Basidiomycota > Ustilaginomycetes > Urocystidales > Glomosporiaceae > Thecaphora > Thecaphora frezii. The sequence continues at coordinate 31,755 of JALNIF010000961.1, read as the reverse complement.
GCGCATGGGTGGCACTGTACCCTCCAACTCCTTGAGCCAGCGCGGTTTCAGCCGCTCGTGGTTCAGCCGGCTTTCAAGGTCGAGGGAACGAATCGTCTTGGCCGCTTCCTGGCCTAGTATTTCCGTGCCCACCGCAGAACGAAGAGGCGAGAGAGCATGGAAGAAAGGGGGATACGCGAGAGGGTAAGAGGGGAACGATCCGACAGCATGGCGTAAAAGGTCAGCGCCCGCCTGCCCGGCTCCTTTGCGATGCAGACAAAGCAGCGGGAACATCGGCAGCAACGGCGGCGCTATGACTCACCTCGCTTTGTCTCGCCATCCGCTTCCACGATCAAGTTTGTGCTATCCACGTTGATCCCCAACGCCGCGATATTGGCCAGCCTCTTGCGATTGGACAGCAGGTTGGGTACCGCATCGGCGAGGTAGCGTCGGTTCTGGTGTATGCTGAGCGAAAGCCGCTGCACGTGCGGCGCCGTCCAGTAGATGTATTCCCCCAGCCCCGCCCGCCGGTCGGGATGCTCGATCTCGGCCTGCCGCGCCGCCTTGTCCCTCAGCCAGCGGAACGGTCTCGGCTCGGTCGGCGAAACCTTGGACGACTTGGTCACCGAGAGCGCCGCCAGCTTCCGCCGATCCGACGCCGTGATGGCGTGCGCAATGGGGTCGACGCTCGAGGTGCGCGTCTGGTAGGCCTCGCGCTCCTCGCGCTCCAGACTCAGCCACTCGGTACGCTTGAGCAGCTCGGTGCTCTTTTCCATCACGGCCATCCGTACGGGCGTCTCAAACGCCGACGCTTCAGAGGTGTGCGAATTGATCTTGAAGGTGGTCTCATCACGTCCGGCAAATTTCTCCTCGTCCAGCATTTCCTCGCATCGATTCCACAACTCTTGCCTCTTTGCCTTAAGCCGGGTCCCGAGCAGCTCCTTACCCTTCTTGGCAAACTCGTCCATCCTCTGGGTACGCTCTTTGCGCACCTTCTTCCACCTCTCCTCCTCCTCTTGTCGCCGCTTGGCGAAAAAGTCGGTCAAGCGACATTTAATCGGCAGCTTGGGAAACAGGTCAATCATGTGGACGTCAAAGGGAGCATTGTGACGCTTGTCCCAGAGCCACTCGTGAGAGTCAGGCAGCTTGAACGCAATGTCCTCCTTGCGCTTGTTCCAAGCTGCCAGAGCGACGTTCATCGTCTTGGTCTCTCCTTGGCTCGTTTTGAATCGAGCCTTGGCGAGATGCAGCGGCATGAGGATCGGGTAGGCCGCGAAGACGTCGATCTTGAGCGTTTCTGGCTCAAATTTGACCGTGGGAAGTTCCAGCCCTTCTCCGACGAAAAGGTCCCACTCTTCTTTTGAGCACGCATTGTCAGGCATCGAGAAGCCCTTGTCTACTCGGGCGGCAAAGGAGGCGTCCTTGACGTCAAGGTGGTTGCGCAACATCTCAGGTAGATGCAGAGGGGAGACGGTGAAGGGGAGAGGCGGAGGGATGCCGCCCTTAATGTCGACGTCTTTAGGCTTGAGGTGCTTCTCTGGGTCGTAGAGCTCATAGTCCATCATCAAGAGGTAGTCCCGGTCGTCAATATGGATGGTCGGGTTCACCAGCTCGGCTTTGGGAATGGCGTCGGCCGGTTGGGGAGGGAACATGGGCATGCTATCCATGGGCTTCCAGGTGTGTCCGGGGAACCGGCTGGGTGCGGTGACAAAGGTGACATCTGCCCTACCATCCTCGCCGCGGCACTTGATTTCGAAGGAAGCATCGACGATCCAGATGGGAAGGTAGACGGCCGAGATCTTGGTGAGCTTGACGAGCTCGTCGCGCATGTCGTTAAAGTTGCGGCGGTTGAAGAAGAGATCAAAGGCGTACTTGAGCCGTTCCCAAGGGGTTCGAAACCGTATGCCGACCAACTGGGAGAGCCACGTGCGGAGATAGTCGCGAGCATCGTCTGTGCCGAGGCGGAAGGGAAGGACCTCTACTTTGGGCTGGAAGTTGCGGGACAAGCTGGCGGCAGTGTCTGTTGAGGACGATGGCGAGGTGGAAGCGGGAGCGATGGCAGATGCGGATGTGGCGGTGGACGACGCATGGCTGCGCGGTGAAGGGCGGGCCGCAACTAGACCGGATACAGATGCAGAGGTGGCGGAGGACTTGGGCCTGGTAGACTGGAAGCTACCGGCGGCGAGGACGGGGTTGAGGCGAGGGTGCGGGGCTCGGTGGCCACGGCCGACGGAGGCGACAGCAGAGAGGGCGGCAAGGGAGCGGATGGTTGGGTGGCGGGAGGCGATCAGTGTGCCGATATAGCGACGCGCTGGGCTGAGCGGCAGACGCCTTGCGGTGCAGAGCGCACAGCTGCTGGCCGCCAACATGACGCAGTGACTCGAACTCTGACTGCCCTCAGCCGGACAAGAGCAAGAGGTGCAATCGGCTGGCGGAACGACGGGGCGGAGGCAGCGGCAGAGGCAGAGGCAGAGGCAGCGGCAGAGGCAGAGATTGAGATTGGCGCAGCCAGTGGAGCCAAGCGAGGGCAAGAGTCACAGGACCAAAGCGCGTATCCGACGACAAGGATGGCTAACTGGCACCGGCGGAAGGGCCGCCCGACGACGGCTACGAGATGCTGAGACCGGACTAGGCGATAGCGAAGCCTGGGTGGGTTGGGCGATAGCGAAGCCTGGGTGGGTCGAGAATGGGGGCCAACAGGGAACGCCGAGGTCGGCCTTAGCGAATCACAAAGTCACGACGTGCACCACCCGACCCGGCCCGGCTGGCCTCGGCGCTGGCTTTGGGCCCCCTTTGGCGTGGAGGTTTCCTGCCGGCACAGGTGGAGGCGAGCAGCGCAAACCCAAAAACAGGCGGCATGCAAATAACGCCAGTGCCCACTGTCACTACATAGTGACTAGTGACTAGTGTGAGCAATTCAGCTCCCAGTCAATTCAACTTGGTTGTAAAATCGCCGTGAGCTTGGTGGGCAACCGTTTGCTTCCGATGCATGCCTGGCCCAACAGCGCAACACGCCGCCGAAGCAAGTTTAATCGGCGTGGGTGGAATCGGATCATGCTTCCGACGCACGTCCCCACGCCTCAACCACTGTGCATCGTTCTCCATCCTCGTTCCCTTAATACACCTCCTTCCCCCCTCTCTCCGTCCCTTCGACTTTGGCCCCCAACTTAGTCCAGCTCATCCACCCCCCCTTCTACCAGGAGACACAACCATGTACAACTTTGCTCGCACGGCCACCGCCGCTCGCGGCCTCCTCCGTGGCACCCGCCCCTCGTCGGCGCTACGAGGCTCCTCGCTGTGCCGCCTCTCGACCTCGGCACGTACGGCTGGAGTCTCGTCGTCGTCGTCGCGTTATCCTGCCGCTGCGACGGCGCTCGCCGCGTCGCTCGCCACCCTCTACGCGCTCAACTCGGTCTTTGCTCCGGTCAGCGAGTCCCTCATCCACTGCGATGCGCCGCAACCCACGGGTGCCTCTAGCATCAAGGGCGGCAATATGTCCGACCTCCCAGAAATCTCCCACCTTGACCCTTCGCTGCTCGACAACCCCGATGCACCCATGCGCAAGCGGATGGAGACGTACGTCAAGCTGCTGCAGCACAGCATCGTCGATGCTCTCTCACGCGAGGAGCCCACGGGCCGCTTCCTCATCGACAGCTGGTTGCGCAAGGAGGGAGGCGAGGGCATCTCATGTGTCCTTCAGGACGGTTCCACTTTTGAAAAGGCCGGAGTCAACATCAGCGTCGTCCACGGTACCCTGCCGCCGGCTGCGGTGAAGCAGATGAGTGCCGACCACGCCGGGCTGATGGAGAAAACCGGGTACAAGCTCGAGGGTCCGGACGCCGAGGTCAGAGGGCTCCCCTTTTACGCCGCCGGCCTTAGCCTGGTCGTACACCCCAAGAACCCGTTTGCGCCGACGGTCCACTTCAACTACCGTTACTTTGAGCTCACGCATCCCGAGAAGCTCGCCGACGGCTCGCCCAACCCGCGCCACCCGTCGAACCGCAAGGACAAGGACGCTTCGGTCAAGGATGAGCCGATCGCCTGGTGGTTTGGCGGAGGAACGGACTTGACGCCCATGTACCTGTTCGAGGAGGACGCGACCCACTTCCACAAGACGCTCAAGGCGGCGGCCGACGCGCACGACGCTGCCTTTTATCCGGCGTGGAAGAAGTGGTGCGACAAGTACTTCCAGATCCCGCATCGCGGCGAAGCGCGGGGCATTGGCGGCATCTTTTTCGACGACCTGACGCTGCCCGAGTGGTCGAGGGGTTCCGAGGGCAAGGGCAGCTTCATCCCGCTGACGGACGGCCAGAAGACGACGACGCTGTCTTCGTCGAAAGCGCACACGCAAGAGACTCTGTTTTCGACGATCAAGGCGCTGGGCGACTCGTTCCTGCCGGCCTACCTCCCGATCATCCAAAAGCGACGCACGATGCCCTACGCGGAGGCGCACGAGCGGTGGCAGGCGCTGAGGCGCGGACGCTACGTCGAATTCAACCTGGTTTACGATCGCGGCACCAAGTTTGGCCTCCAGACACCCGGCGCCAGGATCGAGAGCATCCTCATGAGCCTACCGCTCAAGGCGAGGTGGGAGTACATGGAAAAGTACAGCGGAGGAGGCGCCCAAGGTCGAGATGGCAAGGCTACGACGCTCCAGGACAGAAAGCAGGCGGACGAAGAAGAGGGAAAGGAGAAGATCATGAAAGTCCTCAGACACCCGCGAGAGTGGGCGTAGAGAGGCCCGTGTCACCCTTTCCCCCGGCGTGTTGATTCTCGACTGTACCACCATCGTTGCCTAGATTCTGCAAGACTGACAAATGATTTCCAATAGCAGCTCTAAGGGGAGAGAAGAAATACGGGGACAGTGAAGGAGGAGCATCTGCATCTTCCAGGTTGAGCGTCGTTACCCGATGCAGCAGAGTAGCGAGCTTTTAGGAGAAGTAGAGGAGGTTTCATCTCATCGAAGCTATGTTCGAGCATTGATGGACGTTGTGCAGAGGGACGCAGCGCTGCGTAACACTTTTGGCCAGGTCTCAGACAGAAGCAGCAGCAGGAGTAACGGGTCTATGTTAACGCTTTTCCCTTCAACGTTTATTGACGACAACGCCGAGTGGGGAAGAAAGAAGAGGGAACGCGAGGAGACGATGTACAGCCAAAAGCACATTGGCGACGGTACAAAAGTTCGTGTTGGGCATTTAAGCGTTGCTCGTCCTACGCTTCTTGGCGCTAGCACCTCGGTGGCTCGTCTGCTGCTCGACATCTGCCAGGCTCTCACCTCCGGTGCTCAGATTGCTGGCGCGGCTCTTCTGCCGCCGGTGCCTTTGCGTATACCGGCCGGGCGAAGCGTACGACGTCGGCTGCTTGGCTCCAACTGGAATGGCAGATTCGGCGTCACCCATATGTACGGGCAGCAGCAGCCCCGCCGTATCGTACGTCGAACCGTATGACGATGATGGCCTTGGGTTAGTGTGCTGCGAGTGGACACTCAATGGCGGCGGCGAGGTGGCAAAGAGGAGATAGTGGCCCGGGCTCAGTCCCGTCGGCCGATCCAGGCCAATCAGGCTCAGCCGTGGGGTCCGCAGCCCCACAGACGCTGAGAGGATGCCCGCCGACGTGGCCGCAGATTGAGACAGATCCTGTGCGCCCTGGAAGCCCGCTGTTGGCAGTCGGTTGGGCGACGAGGTCCTGGAGCGTTGCCGCCGCGACGAAGGCGCTAGCACCGAAAACGGTACCGAACCCGTTGTCATCGCCGCCGAGGGTGCGGGCGTCGGACCAGGGCGGCGAGGGAGGGGCGAGAGCGTCATCGGTGTGTGCACCTTGATCAGCTTTCGGTTATTGGACGAGGGCGAGCTGCCCGCAGGCCCGACGGCGGCATGCCCGCGGCTCGTCGATCTCACGTCCCTCTGGTCGCCGCCGTGCCACGAACGAGACAATAGCAGGTCCCTCTCGTCGTGCCCGTCGCCGCCGTTGTCATCAACAGTCGCTTGTCGATGCTCGTTGTTGCTGCCGTCCTTCTTTCGGGTAAGAACAAAGACCCCGGCAAAGGTAGTGAGGCAGCCGAACAAGAAGTTTATCAGGCGATTGGCGTCGGTATTTTCAAAGTCGCGATACAGGATGGCCGATCCGACAATGGCCGAGATGGTGAAAAAGACAAATTGAGTCGGAATCACCTCTCGGCTGTCGAACCTTTGCAGCGCCTTGTTGAGGTAGGTGATCTGGATCACGGCAGTGACGGCGAGCACGAAAGCGAGCGCATAGGTGATGGGATATTTCAAAGCCTCGATAGGCTGTCCTCCCGATATGAGCGAGGAGATGCCCTTGGTCGAGAGGACCGTGAAACCTCCTTGCGGTATCGATCCAAAGCGTCCACGGCGAAATGTATCGGGTCAGTGAACGGTTTGCGACTAACGGTTCGGGTGTTGAACGTTCCACTCACCAAAGATTGCACAGGCGCCTACATCGACCAGCACCCACTTGTCGGCCAGCTTTGTACGACTCAAAAAGGTCAGGAAGGTCCCAAAGCCCACCGAAATAGCGGCGTACACGACGAATTCGGTCCTCTTGATCGCGTGCAAGAGTCCATCTGGACCGAGCCTATCGTCGTTCGGCTTGGAGCTAAAGACGACTGTCACGGCTCCGATGATGGCCAAAAGGATGCCGCCGATGTCTGCGGCTTTGAAGCGCTCCTTGAGCAGGATGGGAGAGATGATGACGTTGGAAAGCAGAGCGACGGCGCCCAAAGGAGCCACCAGGGAAGCCGGCGCAAATCCGTACGCTGGGCGCAGCGAGACACACACCCGGATGCAGGATCGGTGACTGTCAGCGGAGAAGTGCATCAAAAGGCATCGATGAGAGCAGTTGGGCGAAGCCTCGACTCACAGATAAAATTGCCGCATTCCCCAATCGTCATCAGAGCAATGCCGAGCCACCACAGCTTGCTCTTGAGGAATTCGGTGCTGCCACCACCGCCATCTCCCGCCCGGCCATCTTCGCTTGCGGAGTCGCTCTCATCTTCTTCGTCCTGCTTGGTTGCTTGGGAGTGGTCCTGCAAGCGGTCGCCATTCTCGCGTTGCGCGCGAACGGCGTCGTTGCCGCTGGCGGTGCTGCTGCTGGCAGACTCGTTGCGCCATCGCTTCCGTCTTTGGGGAGGCGACGGCGTAGCAGGGCGATGCGTGAACGCATCGTGCTCGGTCTCGTTACCACGAGGGTCGTTGTAGCCTTCGTCTTCGTTGTGGTCGCCGTCGTCTTCGAGGTCTTTGCCCTTGATGGTTGGGTGAGAAAGCCGCTGCTGGTCGGGAGCGGAGGCGGCCTCGTGCTGAAGGCGGAGGTGGGCGAGCTTTTGACAATTGAGGGCAAGGCTAATGGTTACGTTGCCCGCCACTGCGACAGCGACTCCGATAAACGAGTGAGTGGATGGCATTGTGCTGCGCTCGTCGGTACGGCAGAGCCGAGCAAGGGATGTCTGTGAAAAGGCCCGCCTCGGATCGCCGGGCAGGCGGCGCGACTGGCGTTGTCGGGCGAGCTACCGACCTCTGCCTCGGAGCTGCGAGGGAACTGATGGGGGTCAGAGGTGAAGCTCGCGCTGTTTCTGGTGTCGCTAAGCACGGGACACACGGGAATGCCGATAGGGTCACGGGCAAAGGACACGACGGACAGATGGACTGGCAGACCAACTAACCCGGGCGCAACCTCTCACCTCACCGCGGCAAGCAAGCAAGCCAAGCTATGAATAAGAATAAAAATATCAATAAGAATACCAATAACAATGTAGGTCGGTTTGCATTTCCTCTTCGGCTCAAAGGCGGCCAGATCCGCCCGGCGTGTGTGGAGGGCGCGAGCACCAGGCCGGATGAGCGCGCGGCTGGGAAAAGCCGAATTCACATTCTATTCACACTTATGAATCACGCCTAAAACTCATTTCCACTGGCCTTGGGCCACGATCCGACGAGCGGCACACCATCGTGCTCACTTGGGGGCGAGGTTGCTGGTAAGACGTTCAGTCTTCGCCTCTTGACGTGTACATTAGCGGGTCTCCAGGACAACTCGTCAGCGAGTAAGCAAGTTGGGGCTCGACAAGAGCTCGCAACCACAACACATCGCCCAGCACCACCACATTCGCCTTCAAGGCCGAGGCGCACGGGTCCAGGGAGACGAGCGCATTCCCCCGCTGCCATTCACGGTCGAGATCGCTCAGCTGCGACGCCGCTTTAGCGTCGTCCGATGCATCTTCCACTCGCGGGATGTCAACGCATCGCTTCCGACTGTCCATGACCCACTCTCGAGTACCCGTGTCCTTTCCCACTTGAGTAGGCACAAACCACAGGCAACATTGACGAACGTAAAGGTGGCGATGACTCAATCACTACCAGATTTGGGAGAATTCCTCGAAAAAAATAAATAAATAAATAAAACCGAGAGCCTAGGAGCGCGACAAGAGATGGTATATTGATACATGAGTTTGATGCTAACAAGACAATCCAGAGCTTGACCGAAGCAACACGGCACGCAGAAGCCTCGGGCTTCCAGAATCCCAACACGAACGATAGAAATCAAGGCGGACACGGGGGGGACTAGAACGACAGGCGAAGGAGGAAACGAGCCAACATGGAAGCAAAAAGCCCGGATGGTATAGCCGAAGGGATCGCGGGGTGGGTTGGGGGCCAGAATGCCGCCGGTTTAGTGGTTGACGCAATCGTCCCAACCCAGCAGAAATCGGCGAATTAGACAGTTGTAGTGACATTATTGCATGGGATCTTGGGAAAAGCGAAAAAGATTAGACCAAGATGGGATGGCCGCAGTTGTTTTCCGGTGTAGACGTCGGCGAGCCAGTGCCATGCGTCGGGGTCGCGAGAACGACAAAGCGAGCATAGCGTCTGACCGTGCGATTGTGGAGGTGTACGTTGGAGCCTCTACCAGAGTCCGGCCGGCTGCTGCATCATCACAGGCGCGCCGATGGAGTGAGGAGAACCATTAGCGCTCATCCCGCCGCTCGGGGTGAGGACTTGCCGGGGCTGTTGTGGTTTGCTCAGCGCAATGGGACCGCCCAAAGCGTTCTCAGACACCGACCCTCGGCCCTTGCTGGAGGCAGCGGCATGGGCTGCGGCAGCGGCAGCGGCGGCCGACTGCGCCGCTGCGTGCGGGTCGTGGCGAGGTTCGTTGGAGCGGAACTTGTCGCCGCTGGTCGCCAGTGATAATAGCTCAGAGGACCGTCCGACCAGGCCCGCCGGTCGAAAATGGGTCTTGAGATGTTGTGCGAGATTGTCGGAGCGGCCAAAGAACTTGCCACAGGATTCAACGGGGCACTTATGCGGGCGCTCTTGGGTGTGAGTCCGGTTGTGACGCTTCAGGTGCTCCATGCGCTTGAAGCGTTTTCCACAGTGGCAGACATGGAGCTTGTCGGCCGAGCTGACGATCAGAGGTGGTGGACCCGTGTTGCGGGCGCGGCTGCGAGGGGTGGTTCGCGTGACCGATCCTGAAATGCTTCGGTTGCGGCCATCGAGCATCGACATAGGGGACAAAGCGACAGGCGAAGCCAAAGAGCCGGTGCTGCTCCTCGAAAAAGACATGTTGGGAGCGCTGAAGTAGGCATCGTATCCGGGCGAAGGGGGGACGCTTCCTCCAGGAGTGACTGGATACATGTTGGCCTTGCGGAAGTCGATGCCACTGAATGAGCCCGATGTGGGCGTAAGGGGGTACGATCCTTGCGACGAGCTGCCCGTAGACGAGACGCTTCGGGTGAGGTGGTAGGACGGAGCGGAAGCGACGCGCGACATGACCTGAGCGCCCATGCTGATCGAGACATCGGGCACGCTGCCACGGTGGATGGAGAACGAGTGCGGGCTTGGCGGCTCTTGGCCAAAAAAGGGGCTCGCTCCGGCAAAGTTCTCTTGCTTCATGGTATGCAGCTTCGAAAGGGTGAGTAGTGCCGGGGGCTCTTTGCTGCAAGGCGAGGCGCCAAAGTCTCCGACGTTGCTCGGGGCCTCGCCGTCGTAGCTGTCAGTCCTCTGCAGGCGGGTGTAGGAGGCGCCGGCAAAGTAGGGTGATGTTTGCGTCGAGCCGCTTCCCCTGACAGAGTGATCCGGGGTGGTGTTGGACGAGTACGAGTGGCCTGGAGTGGCGTGCTGGTATCCCGGTCCGCTGTACGAGGCGCGGTGGCCCATCGAGTTTGGCGTGAGGGGCACTTGGCTTTGCCTAAACGAGTCGCTGAGGTCAGTGGCTTGGTAGCCCGAAAAGGTGCCGGTCGAAGGCGGCATCGGCGTCGACTCGTCGGATCCGTCCGAGTCGACCAGCTGGGGCATTGGGCCTCGCCCCTGCGCCTCGAAGCCTTGAGACTGGAGCATGCTGGCGTCAAATGACTGGATGGCCCTACGCTTGGTCATCGGAGGCGGCATCTCGACGCCGGCCTCGTCCCTGCCGTGCGAAAGGGCGAAGAGCGCCTCGTGTTGGCCGGACGCAAAGTGCGACTCGCTGACGCTCGATTGATAGCCTTGGAGCTCGGGGTGATCCGGTGTGCCGGGCGTTCCGATGGCCAAGCCAGAGATGGATGATAGCGAGCTCGGCAGGCCCGACGGAGAGACGCTCGAGTGATATGTCCTCGGCGAGCAAGGTCCCTGCTGCCCGTGCTGCTCGGAAAAGTGGCCGGAGCTAAAGGACGACGACGTGGCCGAGCTGTATGAGCCGCGTCGCGATCCACAGTGCCCAAGACCGGCGCCGTTGCCAGAAACGTTGTATGCGGGGCTTGACTGCGAGTGGGACATAGCGACCGAAGATGCTTGGTAAGGAGGGTTGAAGTTGTCGAGCAGACCCAACGAATTGCCAAGGAGACCGCCGCCAAAGACGGGATTTGGTGGGGTGTGGACACCGTTCATAGAGCAGGACGCGGCCGGGGCGGTGGGTGATTGTTGCTTGGGAGAGTGGGACAGGTGCTCGCTGTTAGGAGGGGAGTGGGATTGCCTTTGTCCGTCCATGATGGAAAATGGCGAGATGGTTCCAAGCACGGTACAGGCGTATCGGAGCAGTCGGGCGGTAGATGGTGGAGGTGAAGGCGACCAGAGCAATGCAGACTGGAGCTGGTTGAAGCTCGAGGCCAGTGGGCCTGATGGTCAAGAAACGCAAGTGCTTCCAAAGCGAAGACCGAATAATGAGGCGGCACGACCGAGAGCAGTGCGAGCAGCAGCCCAAATGCGGTGGTGAAAGGTTGGTGGGAGGGCGGGAAGCGAAACGTTGCAAAAGGCAGGTTCTTGGGCGTGGCGAAGAACGTGGTAAAGGGGGAGGGAGGACGTGCTGCGTTGTTTGAGGTCCAAGCCAAGCAGGTGGCGAGCTAGCTGAGCAGGGGGGAGGAGGGGGGTCAACACGGGGGGAAGGAGGTAAGGTAGAGTTGGAGCAGCAAGGATTTTGTATCTAGCTTGTCTGGTGTGCTGTCTCCACCTGCACCGGCCCGGAAGCGTCAAGGCCAGGCAACGTGTGAGGTACCGCCTGCGGGGGAGGGAGGGCCAGAGCCAAAGTCAAAAAAGAGGCGGAGGGAGCGAGGCGAGGATGGGGCGGGGGAAAGGGTGTCCCAACAGAGGGGGACGGGCGGATGTCAGTTGGAGCTGCACCAGACAACCCGAAGCCGCCAGTTGACGGGGCGGATAAGCGGCCAAGGCAACGCGGCCTGTCGTAAACCGCAACCACGAAAGCCACCAAGCGCCTGCGCCCGCGGCTAGCGTCGTAGTCGTGCAGTGGTGGTAGAAGGGCGTGCGTCGAGCCCAGGTAGAGAGATCTGCCAGATTTCGGAGCCTGCTGGGTGAATGCTACTAGTCGCCCAGTCGCTTGGCTTTGTTTCCCAGTCCGCCCTGCGCAAAGGTGGAAGAGAAGAGGCTGGCGCTGTCCCACTGGCAACCTGTATGCCGACGTGGGCAGTGTCAAGCTCCAACACCTGCCCTAAAGTTGGCTCGCAAAACCTGAAGACCCATGTCAAGAAGCCGGAATGGGCAGAGGGTGGATCCAGGAAATCGAAAAAGCATGACCCGGCTTGTTCCACAATCAAGTACAATAAAAGACTTGACAAATGTTATACTAAAGTGTCTTCACAACTAAGTAAATAATTAAAAAATAACATCATACGGAAAATGATTATAAAACCGGAAAAACGAAAAACTATGAGGGAGATGTCTTTCGCCTGTTGTCGGGCCTGCATGTGGCTTGAAGCTCTCGCTTACTCGTGTATTGTGTCGTTTGGTATTGTCGCTTCTTGGCTTGTTTCTTCGACAAAACATGACTATTTCCTTTTCAAAAGTAGATCCGCAGGAAATATTATAAAATAGGTTTATTAATGTACCATTATTGGGGGGAAAAAAACTGCAGACACATACAGACACACAGACACACGAATATGCCCCTCCTGCCTGCCGACACACAAAGACAAAAGCCAAGCCCTCACCTTCCGGGGTTAGAGGATGGAAGCTAGAGGTGAATTAGTAAGGGCAGCACAGACGTAAAGGCCCCCCACTCATTGTATTGCATACCTATGTAGGTTGTTTCTCCGGGTAGCTTTTACGGGCACACCAGGCCTTTCATTCTATTATTCCAACAGCCGCCGCATTAGAGTAGGCCAACATATATTGTATTCACAGTTTCCGGTCCCAAAGGTGGCGCTCTCGGAAGCTGCAGCCAGAGCCCGTTCCGCCAGACAGGAGCAGCTTCGAACCTTATAGACCTCCGCTGTCAAAAGTAGTGGTGTGCTTGCGCAATTCAGAGGTCCGAGTACGGGCCATGCTGCCTCTTTAGCTCCCGCTTGTTGTTGGTCCTGTGCTACTCGACGCAGTCCACCCAGTAAAAGGCAGGTCTCAACCGATGGGGAAAGTTCAAAAACTTGTTTGCGGCCAGGAACGAGGCTGAAGACCCACCGTCAGTGAACTATTCGGGAAGTGTATGACGATGGGCTAAGCAGAGAAGCCAGCTACCTACCGCTCTTGCGCGCCAAGGCGAGAAGCCACCACCGGTTGTGAGCGTGTTGCTCTTCGGCCATGAACGCGGAGGTCAATTCTAGTAGCTCAAGGGCCCGACATGCGCAAGCCAGTTGCATCTCGCTTTGAAGCGGTCGGCTCGGCTGGGCAGGCAACGTTGGGCACAGCAGGAGGCGGTGGGCCTGTAGCCATCCTCCCACGACTCCGACTTTGACAGGCCGATTTTGAATAAAAAGTAAAAACCATTCGAGTGAGTTATGCGTATACTTTGTTCCCTTCCTTTGGTGCTCCCTTTTCTTCCTTTCCCCAACCCCAACCGTGGCACTCGCTTGAGACGACACTACTCGTACATTTTCCGACTCCGCGGCGCCCCTGTTCTCTTGACTCACAACTCGATTTTCTCTTTGCAACACGAGGCCTATCCGTTGTCCTGCCTGTAAATGTTGAGTGCGTCGGGTTTGCCCCAACTGGCGCGGTTTTGGTGAAATTGCCTTCGCTTCACAGTACAGGCGACCGGGCCGCCGTTTCTTGCGAGGCGACGACGGCGCAGCGAGGGTGCGCTACGTGGCTCGACACTTTCGATCGATGGTGGTCGCGCCCGTGAGACGAAAAGCGACGGAGGAGCTTTCACCGCTGTCGCAGAAGAGGCTTGTCTCTGTGGCGGGCTCGTCGACGGCCGATTAGATTAACTAATGCAAAAAGTTCTTGCGTAGGTTGGACTTGAACGGGTATTCGCTGTTCGCCCTTGCTCTTGTTCGGATTCGCCACGAGAACCTACGACTCGACTATGTAATACAAACACCTTGGGGTTAGTGAGGCAGCTGAAAAGGCGACGACCAGCCAAGGTTCAGCTTCATGCAGCGCCGTTCTCACGTACTCCCTCACTCGGGTCGGAAGAGGTTGGATCTGCCGATGATAGTGGCCTCGAATGCAGCCTTTTCTTTGATTTCTTAGACAAATAAAGGTGTACAAAACGGAGCTGGAAAATCATAAAACAGCCTGGTCAGCTAAATACTGAGCTTGCTCGCTAGCTTTTAGTCGAGATTTGGATCGTGGGCGGCGCGCTAACTTACTTGGCTCGACAACTTCATGCCATGGGATCTGTGCTTCGGCTGCTCGTTTCGACGACTACTTTCCCGATTGGTTTTGTCAGCTTACATGGTTTCAAGCACCACCTGCGGAGGAGGCAGGCAGCTTTTACGGCCTGCGCCACGAGCTACGACCACAGTGCGCCCGCTGCCCGCCTGTGGGCGAGCCCTGCCACGCTACGCTTGTCTCAAGACTGCCGCGGGGCAAGGCGCAGGGCGGCCCAAGACACTGGCCGATCGGCTGGCGGCGGGTGGCATAGATCTAGATCCCGACTGTCCCAAGATGGTAGCTCCCCTGCCCTTTTTCGCTCTTGCCAGGCATTGATAGCTCTGACGGTTCGGGACCACGCTGCGAACCGGAATGCTAACGGGAAGTCCCTCCAACAAAAGTAGGAGGCCCACAAGGGCGCGCCGGCGTCGATGCTGCAGCGTGGCGGTGCGACCAAACCTTCCACCTTGGCAACTGACCGCCATCATTGTGAGATGCCCAATCCGGCGAGGGCGCAATCAACTTGGCAAGGTTGTTCAGGGCGTGGTGCTGACGGCGTAGACGCGCGTTACAAGCAGCCGAGTGGCTTGCGCTTTTCAGCAGAAGCCGGTCGGGGGAAGATTGCGTGGTTGATCTCTTCGGCCATCGTCTGAGATCAATGGACAACCAGCTTGAGAACAAATAGTTATCACCCAACCACATTCCATCTCTGGCTGCTCATGCAGTCAGCGTGCGTGGAATGCACGCTGGTTGAGCAAGGGCCTGGTGACATCTGATTGCAGTTGATCACACAATTATCATACACAACGATCACAATAATCATCGTAGAGGACCATGGCTTCTCCTGCCGTTGTGCCATGACCGTCAAGTGGCTTGTCGTTGGTGGGAGAATGAGAGGGAACTGCTCAAAGGGACTGATCCACTCGCTTTCCGCATATTGCCTCTGATCCAATTTGGCAGGAGCACTGCTGCCGGGGGTGGTTGCAGAAGGGGCGGGCTACAGCGAGTCACCAATATTTTGTTTTTTTCCGCAGCGGCTTCGGCGTTTTCAAGCAGAGTAATAGTAATATCTGTTATGTCTGTGGTGGTAGTTTCCAAACCACGTTGCTGTAAAGAGTAGCAGTGATACACAACGCCAACCATTCGTCCCCCAAGAGTGGTTAGTTCGCGCCCCCCTCCGGTCGTCGGACCAATTGTGTAGCCACCCAAGAGCAGCAAGTAAACCCTCCCTCTCAACAATTGACTTGGCGGCGGGCTTGGCCTGGATCCCGCCGCGATGTGTTTGGCCGACCAGGTCTTGCCACCTGCGGCCAGGGTCATGCGTGCGATGGCGGTGCGACCCCTTTTACCGGCTGGGAAGAAGAGTACATCCCAACTGAACGAAAAAGAGAGGCCCTCGCCGGTAGCTCCACCACCACAGGCGCAACGATGGTCGGAGTCCGCTTAGCAACATGTATGGTAGGGCGAACCCCGAAGATTCCTGCGCCGCGACTGGGAGGCGGCTCCTTGCAATTAACTGAAGCTGGAAGGGTGGCGTCTTCCTTGTCTTGCCTGAGGTTTCCTCGGCTCCTTGCCATCCCCCTTTTTTCGCTTCCCCTTATTTTCTACTTCCTGTGGGATTATAACGACATAGTCATCCTACACCATCCGCCTAGGTGCGGTTTCCTTGGTTCAGGGCGGTCGGCGGTCACAGACCTTTAGGTGATGTCCGCCAAGCGATTTCTGGCCGGGTTTGTCAGGCAGGGTAACGTTCCTAACAGATAGCCTACCTAGTACGCTAGCCGCCGATCGTCAGGGGGTGTTTCGCCTTGGTTATTCACGCCGTACATGGTCATAGATAAATGTGAATGGTGTAAACATGAGTGCCATGTGTGATGTGGAAACACCTCTTAAAAATAAAATACAAATCGAAACACCATAAAAATATGAATAAGGACAAGTATAAAGGTGGACCTCACTTGAGGTACTCTAGCTCGTGTAAAGCATCTGCTGGATCAGTGATCTGATCGCCCGCAAGGGGTGAAAGCTCGGCAAGCGGAACCGATAGTCTGCGGCTCGACCCACCAGCCCTGCCATTCCGGTAGCGCCCTCCGTTCCGCTCTAGCCATACCGAGGTCCAAGCACGGCCGTGAGAGCGAGGTGTGTGCTCTTACATAACTCCAAGGCGAGGATCCTGTTGCCTGCCGCTTCCCTGCAGTCGATGGCCGGAAGGCTGCCCCCTTCCCTTTTTCCCCTGGAACCCACTCTTCTGACAACCTCCGCTACGCCCGCTGGATCAAGACCTAGTTATTTCGAGACCGGCGCTCCTCGTGGCATGACTGGGGTCGGCAAAGGAGCTCCGATTCATGTGACCATTGTCATGGCCTCCTTTCGGGCCGAGCTATGGGTCACGCCATGAAGAGAGAGAGTGCAATGGAGCCGAAGGTTTTTGCGAGTAAATACCGTTTTGGGAACCCCTGGTCCCTTTGCAATACGCCGCGACAGGAAGTACGGACATGACGACGAACTCATGGCTCCCCGGCAAGTTTTCCTGCTAGCCCTGCTCGCTTTCCGTAAGCTCTGCAGCCGGGTTGACCCGTTGAGACATGGATTGCCTGATGGTGCTCCTGCGGCGGCCTCGCTTTCCAGCTTGCGACTGACTCGGCCGCCTGTTCGTTGCAGGTGACTGGTGGAATGGCTCTCGGTGTGATGCTCTTGGATATGCTCGGGGCCGCGGGGGTAGTATTGAGCGTATTAGCGCGGAAGAAAGAGGACCCGGTGGAAGCACCAATCGAGTTGCTACAACACAGTCGATTACGAGCTGCATTCCTCTGCACTAGGCCGGGTACATGGTCTTTTCAGTAGTCTGGATATGTCCGAGCCCCGGGAGAGAGGAGTCGGCGTCTTTTGTTTTTCAATTGCCTCGGCCCTTGCAATGGGATTTTCCTTTGAAATTCTGAGGTCTTTTGTCGAGGCCGCCACTCATGCTAGCCACTTGCCCCACACGTGCAACAGTAGCGATGCTGCAACAGTCCACGAGCAAGTCCCATCTTGCCACGTACCTGCACTCAGACCAGGGACGTTTCCCAAGTCCGGGTCCGGTATCACAAGACTATTCTCGACGAGGCGGCGTTCCAGCCTCCTCCCCCGTGCGTCGTTCAGAGTCATAAGTATAACCTTTCGATGGGCAGCACACGGCGCACGACGCCACAACGAGGGCCATTACAGAAACGACGTGCTGCTGGTCAAAGACTACCGCAATCCCATTCATGCTTGTTGTGGCGCACGTACTATCACAACATAAACACCTCGACGGCGTCCAGTGTGCGGGAAAATTACCAATTGTAGTGTAGTGAATGCCCAATTGCCGTATGAGTGCCGCACTTTGAGTTACATACCGCCTCCTGCTATCTGCTGCTCTACCGCACGAAGTAGTGCGTTGCTAGTCCTCGCCACTCTGCAAGGGAAGTCGAGCTCAGCTGCAGAACGCGGCAGACCACTGCAAAGCGGCGACCATGGCAGTGTCGCCGTTTTCCGGCTCCGGCCTCGGAAGCTATCTCGGTAAAGCTCGAAACACGGATGAAATAGAGGAATAACATGAATAATAGGTTGTACCTTTACTTTTGAGGACGACAGCGAGCGCCGTGAACGGCTACATTTGCGACGCCCCCCCAACGAATAGGGACGTTTGTGACAATGGCGTGCTGAGGCCGACGTTGAGCGTCGAAGCCGTTCCTGACCTTCAAACCGCCATTTTGCAACGAGAAGACTGTGCGTTGTACGTACAGGGCACGTATAGCGCGTGCTGGTGTGAGAAGGAGCAGCGTGGCGGCGCAACCATATCAATATTGCAGAGTAGTTAGAGCCGAACGGAACGGGAGCGTGACCGGAAGTACGGTCGGGCGTCAGATGGTCCACTCAGGTCGCAAAGGCCTTCCGACATTCCGTTGGCTTTGCGAGTCTTGAAGTGGTCTGGGACGATCGACCTGTTTCCTAGACAAGTGAAGGCGCTAACTTTGCCACGCCCACCACAAAGTTGTAAGTAGTGTCAACCCTAGCTTCGTCGCCTAGCAGCAACCGCCTCAGGTTGCCTCTGTTATCGCCTGCTTGCCAGGAGCGGGACCCATGGGGGCGTCTGCTGGTGGTTGTGCAAGTGGTGAAAGTGAGACGTCGTTGCAGCGGAGCGAGCTGCGGCGACCTAGTCACGCGCGTCTCCTCTCTAACGCTTGAGCCCAGTCTCGCGCTCCCCCACGTTGATGAAAATGGGCGGATACAGAGCCAGAGTACTTAGTGTACGCCTTTCGAGATGGGGAAACTCAGACACTCGGACTTTACCTCCATAGGCTCGGTAATTCCGAAATTCGCTCACGGCAGTTCCGAGCCAAGGGCACGGCCGGAGCGAGCGGCAACGACTATCTCAGAGTGTCGACTCGCCTCAGCTGTTCGACTGCCTTGCTCGCCGAAACCAAATTTGCCGCGCACAGACGGCTATGCAGCTCGAGGCTTCTCCTGTGGGTCTTGGGAAACCCTCTTGTCCATTCGCCAAAGTCCCCCTTCCCTCATTCAAGGTGGGCAGCCACCCAGCTTTGTCCGCTGCTTTGCTAACCCAGTAGTCACAAGCTAGTGACTGTCCATACGCCAAGAACGGCGCTCACCCCGGTGTCTCTCCTTGCGACTGTGGAGCTGCACCAGAGACCGCTCCAGCCGTGGCTACGCAGGCTAGCTACTTGTATTTTCCACGCACTGCCACGTGCGAAACCATGGGAGGCCTGCCAACCGTTGGATCGCTCCGAGGCGGCGGTTTCTTGCCTAGCTGCGTGGCTATCAGCACCGAGACCACCTGTGACTGTGCGTGTGGCGACTATGCGGCGAGGAGCGTGCGCGACAAGCTGCCGTTGCAGTGAGTGAAGCCACAAACCAAGAGCTCTAACAGACCCACCTTGACTCTCTACGCCCGTCGCACTTGCTCCCCCAAGACACGCTGTTCCCAAGATGCACGGTCATGGTCTGCCCTCACCGCGTTCGTTTATGCCGCTCGGTGAAGCTGAGCGGCGCAACGACTAGACGTGGATTGAAGCGGCCAAGAGCAATCTATGCTGAAGAGATCTAACCCGTTGATCGCCACAATGGATGAGGACGACAAAGCGACACGCTCGACGACACCAACGGTCGGAGGGATTTTCCAAATGCCTGTGGTTAGAGGTGTAACTGACTATAGAGGGCGCTGCCGAGTAGACGGCGACGACCAGAAACAAAGGGGCGGAGTCTGCCCTGCACTACGCCCTGCACTACGCCTAAGTTAGCGTCCAACGGCAAGCCCCCCTGCTGGCCTGTGCGGATCGTTTGCCCTCGGGCCAGTTCAGCCGCTCTACTTCTTTCGGCAGAGGGTCCAGATCGCTTGCGCAAAGGCTGACAGAATCGTGGAATGTGACCTGCGTCCTCGTCTGCTCCGCTGCCTGTCGTTCTCGCTCTGCATCCTGCCTCTTTTCCCTTGCCCTCTCTCCGCCTCGCTCTGGTCCTCCAGATTATTGCATTTGCACGGGCCATCCATGGGAGTCATTTTCACTCGGCACGCCAAACATTCCCCGCCTTTCAACGTCCGTTGCCGAACAGTAGTGTTCGTAGACAGCTACAGCACCGCCTCTTGCCGAACCATGGTCTCGTCGCCCTCTTTTACCTGATGCGGTATGACGGACGGCCCGTCGGTCCTTTGTCACGCCATTAACCCAGCCGCGACGCCTGCGTCTCGACGGATACATTTTTGCACGCTCCCGTGCGCCTACATTCGTTCCATGTTGGAAAGTAGTTAGTGTGCAGGGCCTTCCACTTCGACGGTAACGCAGCCTCAGTGTTTCCACCAGATCACTTGACCAGCCCTCTCGCACCGGTCGTCGAGTGGCTGTCCATTTCCAAGATCTTTCGAAGCCTCGGCATGTTGACTCCGAGGACAAGGCATAAGTAGTAGGGCGGGGCCAAACAGGTATCCCTACGTGCACGATTAGCAAACGCCGGTGTGGTAATCATCGTACTTTTGGATGGTGACGATGCGGCTCGCTATCCGCAGCGGGTTCTGCGGCCATCTAACCCGAGCCATGTACCAGAACGGTCTGGGTCGACGTAGGTCCACGTCAAAGATAGCGGAGTACATATCTGCTTTTGCGAGGGCCCGTTGCGAGACCCTCGCTCCACTAATGATGAGCTTGACAGACCGAGCACCGGACCAGATCATGGATACGACTAAGAGCCCCGTTGATGGCTCCTGTCGTCCAACGAACGGTCCGCTCCGAGGATGCGTGGTGCACAAGCGCTCTTGGGGACGTTCAAGTGCCGCTGCAACCTCGCGTTGATGGGCGCAACTCAGGTCTCACTGCCCAACCCTTAGTTGATATGGAAGGATCAGCGCACAAGTGCCGGTCAAAGTCGCACGAAGGAGGTAAGGCGGCATGGTAGAGCTCTCAGAGACAGGCGATGGCGACCCCTGTTCGGAGCGGGAACGATGGCACAGATGACACGAATCATGGGCACCTTTCTTTTAAAAATATAAAAATAAATAAAATAAAAACGTGAAATAAGATAAGACAAAGTAGAATAAAACATAAAACACAAAAAAAGAAAGAACTTAAACAACCCATTCATCCATCAACTTTGCTCGAGCGTGCCAAGAAAAGACAAGACAAGCCAAGCCAAGCCCAGCCAAGCTCGAGGCCTGGGCACACTACCGTCTCCTTCTCCCTACTACTCACGACTTCTGGGTGCTACGCCGTGGACGGAAAGAATTCCACCAACGTTTCAAGTTATTACGTGCACCCGCCACTGTATCTCACTCGAGTTTGGCTTTACTGCCTCTTGGTGTCTCCTTTTTATTGAACACTTACTTTCTTTCTCTTTGTCTCCCTCTCTGTTATCTTTGGATACTATCTACAGATATAGATATATTTTTTTAAAAAAAAATCTCTTTTTATTTTACTTCCCATTCTTCATTTTCTGTCTCCTTGGTAAAGTCGATTTTCAAAATCACTTTTTTATTATAAAACCCAAAGCACTTACATTTCGAAGCGGATCCGTCGCAGTTGAAGTACCGAGCGCGTTCCCGGGCGGTAGACACGTGCGATATGTGTGCTTTGGCTAACCGCGGGTGTTACGACTCTCTTTCTCGCGCATAGCCTATATGGTTTGGAGCCATCATTCAAAAAAGCAGCAGCTTAGGTTTGAAGGATAGGCGCACAATTTAGGCCTACATTTCTGTACGCTTCGCGATTAACAACAACGCTCGTTGTTGATTATGAGGGCCAGGGAAGCGATAGAATGAATCCAATGTCCCCGTCCCCGTTGGGTCGAAGCGATCGATGCGATCCGATGCAATCTCTACACTTTCTGAGCTTTGACTTTGTCGATCAACATGGAAAGGGGGACTTTGCGGCGCTTTCTTAGCAGCTCATTGTAGAGGCTCCGCGCTGGGAACTATTGATGTCCTCAACCTCAACACCACCAAGTTAAACAGTGTCCTGCATACATGCAACGAGACTCTAGCCAGGTAGCCCACCGTACCCTACTTAGCTCTGCTCTACAATGTACACTAGTTCGCTCCCATCCACAAACATTATCTCATTCATCCTTTTCCCACTCTCACTCACCAAAGGCATGGGATCGCCTCACAAACCTTTGTGCGAGGACAGCGTTGTAGGCCGGAAGGAACTGTTTCATACTCGGAACCTCGACATGTTGGATCACCCGGCCGGCAGACGCATCGATAGGAGCATCCACACGGCCGAGTACATTTTAGATCGGCCGCAGGTGGCGGCGTAGTTGTGCGCTGGCACGATGCTCGACTCCATTGTCCCCGTATAGTATGTTACCCCTCTTCATTCGATACTGCTATGCCCGTATGCCTATGCGAAATACAATCATGTCCATCAACACGACACACGTTTCGCCTCTTTCTGTCAAACAGAGGGTAGATGTCTACAAAGGCTTCCGTAAACACATCTCCTGACAGGCCTAGACCCCGTCGTAGCGCGCTGGAACTGATGTGTCGTCTAACGATACCGGAAGGAATAGGCGCTTCTCAATACCCGCTGTTACATAAAGATTGACTTCTGTGTTGTTGTTGAACCTTTATAGAAACCGTACTGCGTCCCGAAGGGCCCTTTCTTTGAGTAATGCGTCCTTGCTTCTTGGAAAAGGATGTTAAGGGCGGAGACGGACCGAGAGGCTCGAAGAGGGGAAAAGGGTGGTTTCTGTTTTGTCGACGCTTGAAGAGCCATGGGTATATTGGTAGGTAAGACTCGCTTCTCGCAAACATGCCGTCTCTGACTTTCGAATACCCAGCCTGCTTACTCCAACCTGTTTACTGAAGCTTCGTCGAATGTTATCTGTCCCAGAGTCAACGTAGTCATGCTTTTGAGGCTTGTTTGCGATCCATACCAAACCTCCTTCTCACAACACCCCTGTTTCAAAGGCTCCTTGGGGTTCTTTCGCCCTGATAGCTCTTCTGCCGTGCCTGTAGACTTGTGTCGCCACCTGGCTCTAGCTGTAATTGCGCACGTCAAAAAGTCGAGCTTCAACTCACCACTGCTACAGTGTCTGCGGCAAGGTGGGAGGGCCAACTGCGACGCTTGGTACGAGATGACTTGTCTCTTTACTTCTTGCGGGGTGTCGAGAGGGCGAGCATCGTCTTGCATACAACACGGGAGCAAGACAACAAATCCTGCAATGCTCTGAGAGACGCGAGCATCGTCCCGCTGGTGTCGATCTGCCTTGATCGGGCTGGCGTATGCGCCGAGGGCTACAACTGCTGAGTTCCAGGTCGATAAGCACGCCGTTATCGTGCGGCTCGACACCGTTTCAAGCGAGCCATGTGCGAGCTGGGACCTTGGCGGTCGACTCAACAGGGCGCCAACAATAAATATGACGATTTCGGGGATGCGCAGGCTGCCCGCGCTTGGCCCTAGCTGCAAAGCTCCGGGAGACGGCCACCTCCGATCGATGGCAGATGGCGGAGCGGAGGTCGAGCGGAGGAGCAAGACACGGGGATGGCAACAACATGGATCTAACCATGTCAGTGCAATTGCCGATCACGTGTGCGCTGCTGCGGATACTGGCGGGGCCTTGTGTGGTCCGCCAGCCTGGTATGCTCAAGAAGAAAAAAAAACTGCATAATCTGCTTCTTTTAGCCCAGTCAATGGCCGCCAAAGCTTCACCATGGACACTGCTTGATGCGATCGTCGGATGAGCACTTGGCGAACTTCCCCGCGCACTCTCGCTCTTGTAGCAGTACATGTATCTTCTCATAAATAACGGTTCAATAGAATAATCATTGAGCATTTTATGTGAGAGCTAGCTGCAACCGACTAGCAACAGCAACCCCTTGCTCGGTACCGCCCGTGCAATCAGGCTCCATCTCGATCAATTTTGGCACGCCTGGCCCTGGGCCTGCAAAGGGGGTTGCGTGTGTGCGGGTGTGTGTATTTAGCCGATGCTCTCCAGAGCAAGTGTTGGCTAGAATCATGAAGAGGCGGGGGGGTTGCCAGCCAACGGCGACAATATTTCACCCAGGTTGATAGGCAGATAAGAGCGCATGTCCAAGGCTGCTAAACCTTAATCTGGGAGGTGACCCCTCGATTTTTGACCACCGCTGCCAGCCAAAACTACGCCAAAGCTGCTCCCAAATCATGAACTCTATCGGCACGGCCGACAGCGCCGGTGCCCGTCACCGACGATGTGCCGTTGCTGCTGCTGCGCTTTTGCGAGCCAGAGCAGCTGGATCGGCTGGACGCCGAGGGCAAGCATGCGTCTCGAAGTCCTGCGAGCTTCCCCACGGCCACCACGTCTCACCTCGACCCCATAGTACTGCGCTGCCAGCATGGCCCATTGGCTGCAGCTCCCCCCCAACCCCTCTTTTCCTGCTAGCGACCAACCCCGATATCGTTGCCATCCGGCATTCTGGATGCGGCTCAGCTCGAGTCAGGATCTGCCTCGCGATGCACTGCGATGCCATGCTACGCACCATGCTTCTCTGTGCATCTGGGGCTCGACGGACGTTCGGCGGAACCTAGACATACAATAGTTAGACGACCTAGAGACTTGCATTTGTCGATTGGTTTCAGCGCCCAGCAACAATAGACTGGTGCATTGAACATGCCGGTGGATTGGGCAGCTTCGGCAGTGTCAAGGTGAGCTCGTCAATCAGGACAAAAAGCGGTTGACAGGTTTTGATGCCTCGAATCGGGGCGCTTGGCATAAAGATTTGTCTATCGGGTCATACCGAGTTCCGGACTGCCGGGGCAGGAACGGCTTCGGTCATCTCGATGGTGAGCATGGACCCTCGATGGATTCTGCCAACATTATTGGCCGGACGCTGGCACCGACTGTCACCCCTTCAGCGACCCACAGGGCAACCGACCGGCTTGTGGGCTGTCAAGCGACGACGACCGACTTGCTGATGCGTCCGAGAAGAGCGGTCCTTGCCCGCCTCGTCTCAAGAAGTTCAACGATGATCGGGGACCGAAATACCCGTGCTCCAGCAGCAATGCCCCTTTGGAGTTGGATTGGCGCGGGAAGCCTATGCCACTCTATTACCGGGCCCACTTTCCCTCTGCATTGTCGCTTTTGTCCAGTGGCCTACCCAACAATTCTTATCTGTCCATCGATTGTGTCTGCTCGAGATTCTGCTAGGAGCAACGAAAATCGTCGGGCGGCATGACGACGGTCTAATCTTGTTTTCCAACTTGAAATGATGACGAGATCGACTGCGATTCAACAGCTCTTTTCGGTATGGCGGGGAAGGACGGACGCCATCCTTCTGCGTACACCTTGATTTCGGCCGTCAAACTTTCTTGACGTGCGATGGATGCATCTTGCTCTAGAAGCCCGTCAAGAGGCGAGGGTCGGCACTGGAAGGGGCTGAACCTTGCAGCGAAATAGTGGAAGCAAGCCAGGCGATGTAGGCATCGATCTCGAGCGACTATTGGTTAGAGCCGGTTCCTCTGCAAGAGCTGGGTATCTGGCGGCTACCGGCGCGGCTTAGCCCGGCGTGGGCAGGTGTAAGTGGGTCTTTCGAGGGCCAAGCTGACCGGCGTTATGGCCGAGGCTGTCGGCGACGACACTGACCACTTTGCTGTCGTACTCGCCCGCACGCATCCAAGGCAACGGGGCTTGCAGATTAAACTACACAGATTTTGCCTGCGACGTTTTACCCGCACTACACATCTGCATCGACCCGCGCTCAAGATGCACCTTGTACAGGCTCGCTCACATAACCCAAGGCCAGGTAGAGAGACTCGTGGTTGCGAGCGCACCGGCCATTGGCGAACTCTTGCCCTCACGTTGGCGTCGTCCGTCAGGCCTTAGCTCAGGAACCCCAACGCCTGACCACGTACCGACTCACGTCACATTCAGGGAACAGGAACCTGTAGTCTTGCGCTTTGAGTTTGCACGGCGGGGCGCTCTTTTACACACACACACACACACACACACACACACACACACACACACACACACACACACACACACACACACTCAACGCCAAACCGTGGTTAGGTTGCTACTTACAGCAAACGGGCCCACGCACGTACATCCACCTCCAAGCGATGGCCAGCCGACACCAGTAGCCGGAGCTGGGTTGACCGAGGGTCGGCGAATCACCTCGCAAGATTCCGGTTGGCCTTCCTCCTTTGCCTTGCTTCCGCTTTTGCGCGACGAGCGTCCCACCACGACCTTCAACCGGCTCTCGACCTCCAGGACCGCTTTCCCAAAGCTTGCTTGCCAAGCGCAAACCCATCATACGTCATGGCCCCTCCCATGGCTCGATCAAGATCAGGCAACGTGGAGACTACGTTTGCCGAAACGATGTCACCGGCCTCGCCCGTGGCGCAGAATGGTTTCGCGATCCCGTCCCTCGTGCCGCTTCTGCGGAGCGGCTCCTTCGATCTCATCGACATGTGAACGTTTATCATGACAAGGTGTGTCACTTGACCCTCCAACCTTTTCCGTCCCACGTTTTCGGCCAGATGACGACGCGCGAGAACAAAAAACGCAGAGGGTTTGAACGGGCGGCTACGGAGCAGACGTGGTTAGGCGCCCGCCACCTGGACCAGTAGGTGACAAGGCGTACGGGGGTCTTGCTTTTCTGAGATTCATGTCTGGGTCCCGTCGATCCACCTCGGGGCGCCGCCATCCTGGTCCACCCCCATGCTCCTCGACAAACTACTTCCCACATCTACTTCTCGCCTAGAAAAGCCAACCAATCAGCCGAAGCGCGCAAGCCACAACGCTGCCAACCTGGCGCCGCGCAAAAGCGGGCCCCCGGAACTAACCCTCCGATGACATGGCACGGGCAAAGGAGCAAAGCACGCATCCATCGAGCTTTTTGCGGAGCTCTTGTCAATTTCGATTTGAGGGAGAGAGGGGGCTTCTCATTGTTGCTTGCTCGACACGACGACGACACTTGGGGTGGGGCATCGCAAGCTATACATTTGGTCTTGAAAGATGGGTAGCACAAGTCAGCAGGGAGCAACCTCATTGCGACTGGCTCGGAAAGAGCAATGATGGTAGAAGATCGCAGAGAGAGACATGGAGAAACAACAAAAAAACAAAGGAGTTGAACTTCAACAGGATCCAGGTAGCGAGGGCTTTCGTCTCGAGGTTACGACGAAAGACGGATATCCCTTTCAAGCCGCCACCACCCACCGCCAAACAAAGATGGTGGAAGGTGGAACATGCCCGCTGGACAGAGCAGAAAAGTCGGGACACCTTACAACAAGAGGGGGAGAGAAAGAAAGAAAAGATGAACCTTGTACAACAAACAAAGACGACGACAATCACAGTGACAGAGAGATGTTTGTCGCTTTTTTTTTCCCACACGTGGGAGTTCGATCAAAAAGAGCCAAAGGGGAAGGAGTTGAAGTCAGGGCCGTAGTCGCGCGACGCATCTTGGGCGCCGATCAGAGCAGTTAAGGCTAGAACTGGGTCGCGTCGGGTTGCGAGCTCATGAGCAAGACAAGGGCCGGGCGGATCATCGAGAGGTTGAGCGAGAAAAAAAGGGGGGGGGGGGATATCATCATTGCACCTCGACATTGGTCGCACTCGCAATCGCAGCATCACGTCCTACACATCGCTCTACCGTATTGTGGGTGCAAAGAAAAAAAAAACGACAGGGACTTCCCAATGCCGCGGACAACTTTCAAGGACAACATCTCAGCAGCGCTTCAACTTTCTACTGGCCCCAGTACTGTCGGGCGTAGGGGTAGTTGCCGTAAGAGCCCGAAGTGTTGGCCTGGTGGCCGTAGGCGCCGTACTGGTGGTAGTACTGCTGCTGCTGCTGTTGGTGCTGCTGCGCCTGCTGCTGCTGAGGGGTCGACTGGCCCTGCGCCTGCGAACGGTTGACCTGACCGGCAGCCGTCGTCTGGTTCGAAGCCTTGCTGGCGTTGGCGTCAAATTGGCGGTAGTTGTCGAGCGCGCTGCCGGACGAGGTGCCGGCCTTCTGCTGAGAACCAAGGTGGGGCGTGCCGGCGGCACCGGTTCCGGCGCTTGCGGAGCCGCCACCCATTCCGGTCGACTGCGACGGCGGAGCGCCGGCGCTGGCGCCTGCGCCCAGGAATCCTCCGAGGCCGGGGATAGCGCCGCCGTAGATCTTGGAGTAGTCCGAGACGCCGCCAAGACCAGGCATGCCCTGCATGCCGCGGCTGAAACCCTGGGCATCGTACGAAGCCGAGAGACCCGCGGAGCTGGGGGTCTGGCCAAACGACTGGGCGCCGTAGGCGGCGGCATCAGTCTGCGGACCCGCCTGGCTGTACGGCGAGGCGAGGTTGGCCGGCGTGCCCGGCTTCGACGGGTGCTGCGGTTGGCCGGCAGGCTGGCCGTACATGGGGTACTGGCCATAGCCTGCGGTCGGCTGCGCATAGTGCTGGAATTGGTTGGGCATGTAGTAGTGGGGATAGTAGTAGGGCATGATGCCGGGGAATTGCTGCTGCGGGGCCTGCTGCTGCTGGTGAAGTCCCGGAGCGGCAGCCTGGCTCTGCTGATGGTGTTGGTGCTGGTGGTGATGGTGCTGCTGTTGCTGCTGCTGGCCGCCGGTCTGGTGCTCCAGCGCTTGCTGCGGCTGCTGCTGCGGCTGCTGCTGCTGCTGCTGCTGCTGAGAGGAGGATTGCTGCGTCTGAGTCTTGTCGTCGGCCCGCTGTCCAAACGAGCTCGAAGTCTGATCGTAGCCGCCGTAGAAGTGAGCCAGCCGCTGAGTGTCCAGCCCTCCGTACATGGAGTAGTCCTGCAGACCATGCTGGGGCTGCTGGGAGGCCTGAGACTGGGAGAGGTGCGAGTGGCCCTGTCCGAGGGAGTTGAAGCCACCGTAACCGGAGAGGTGGTCCTGGTGCTGGGGCTGCTGGGGCTGCTGGGGCTGCTGGGGCTGCTGAGGCTGAGCCTGGGCCGGCTCCTGGGCAGGCTGCTGGGGCTGGCTGGAAGCCTGCTGCTGCTGACCCGCAAAGTTGTAGGCAGATCCATCGAAGGCGTCGGACTTGAAACCGGCGTAGGGACCAGCCTGCTGCTGTTGCTGCACGTACGAGTCCTGGCCTGTCTGCTGAGGGGCAGCGGGAGCGGCAGGAGCCGCCTGGCTCTGGCCAAGACGCTCATGCAGGCTGGGCTGCGGCTTGGGGGTAGCAGTGGAAGCAGCCTGGCCTTCCGGAACGGCAGCGGGGGCCGGAGCAGCGGCTGCAGGCGCAGGCAACGAGGCAGGAGCAGCTGTCTCTTCGGTGGTCTCAGCGGCGGCCTCTTCGGCGGGCGAATCCTCCGCGGCCTCGTCCTCGCCGCCAAGGAAGTTGAGGCTGCCAAACTTGACGCCGAGGTTGTCAAGCTGCGAGTTTCCTCCAGGCATGACAACGGGCGCGTCCTGGCGGGACCGTTGGTTGGCGCGTTGGCTGACAGGGGCACGCTGAACAGGCTTGCTGGCGGCGAGGCCGGGAGGTCCAGCGGCAGCGGGCGCCGCCGCAGGTTCGGAAGAAGCAACCGGCGCGGGAGGGGTAGCCTCAGGTTCGGGGGCACTCTCGATCGTAGTAGGGACAGCGGGAGCTTCGTCAACGACCAGAGGCTCCTCAGCCTGAGCGGGCGTCTCTTCGGCAGCAGGGGCGGGCGTCTCCTCCACGGCATCTTCCTTGCTGGCCTCAGTTTGGGGCTCGTCGACCGTCCAGGAGGCCTGCTCCACCGCATTCTGAACCTCATCGTCGATAGTCGCGGTCTCGGGCTTCATCTCTTCCACAGGAGCCACAGGGTCCGCAACAGGAGCAGCGGGTGCAGTGGGTGCGGCGGGTGCGACAGGCGCAGGCTTGGGCGCCTCTGACTTGCGAGCGATCTGTGCCCAGCTCATGGTGGGCGCCTTGACTGCAGGAGAAGCCGTAGTAGGCACCTTGACGGCAGGTACCGAGTCTGATGTAGCGGATGTCTCGGTGGCGGGAACAGTGGACGCGGCCTCCTTCTGTGCCTCTGCCACCGGCTCGCCCAGGGAGGGAGCCTCAGCCGTCTCGGTGAGAGCTGGAGCAGCAACGGGTCCGTTCGTCGGGGCGGTGGTAGAAGTTGGCTGGACGCCATTCTGCTTCGACTTGGACTTTGAAAGAGCCTCGGCCCAGCTGGTACCGGTGGTAGGGGTGGCAATCGGCGCAAATGTCTGAAGAGCGGTCTCTTCGACAGTGTCGGGCGACTTGGCTGCATGACCATTGACCTGCGGAGCGATCCCTCCACCTCGCCCGCCTACGGCGCCTCGGAATCCGCCTCGTCCGCCGCGAGCGCCTCGAACAGCAGCTAGAGATTGCATCAATAGGAAAACGTGGAAACAGGCGGATGGTCAGCATTCATAGTTGCCTTTGTAGGTAGGATCAGCCACGAATCGGTGATCTACAAGAGGGAGAGAGGAAATAATGGTGAAATTGACTCACCTCCACCACGGCCGCGACCACCACGGTCAGAGGCAACATGGCCGCCGCGGCCCCGTCCGAATGTAGAGGGAGTGGTGCCCGAGGTGGAGTTCCAGCCGACCGAAGAACCATTGAGTCCAGGGGTCGGGATGGTGTCCTTCTTGACGTGCTTCTTTGATTTGACCGACGAGAACTGCTCAACTTGGCCTGTGCATGCGAGGAGGGATGGCGATGGATGTGAAGAGGTCAACGATACGGCGTAAAGTGGAGTCCTAACTCAGTCACGAGCCGGCGCTCGCAAATGGTAGGATGACAAGCGCAGTGTGAGAGCATGGGGCGCCCCTAGGAGCGGCTGGTCGGCCGACGGGAACTCACCCTCGCTAATTCGGACGACGGCCAGCTCGATATCTCCGCCAGCATCCTGAAGGGCGAAGAGAAGGTCCTCATCTGTCCAGGTGGGGAAAAGCTCCCTGATCATCTCGAGACGGTCCGAGTACTTGGCGCGGAGGTTTCGGACCTCCTCTGTGTCGTCGAGAGGCTGTGAGCGACCCTTTTGTCGGGGAAAAGACCCTCGTCGTGGAGCTGATGCCGACATGATTGTATATATTTGGTGTATGGAGTGGATCGAGGGAGCCTGCGAGCCTTTGATGTTGAATTTGTTGGTGTGGAAAGGACGACGGACGGTGATGAGAAGCGTTGTGCCGGTCTGTTAGCAAGTCGTCAGAGGTCGAGACCTGGGGGAAGGCTGCTTGCCGGGCCGGAAGGGAGTTAGGGGTCCGTCTGAGCCAACCAAAGACCAGGAGAGATGCTGACAGGTGCGAGCGACCCGAAGGACTCGCAGGATTACGAGGGCCAGGCGACCGGGATAGGATGGAGCGAAAGCGGGAAGAAGGATGGGGCCGGGCGTGGAACGGGATGGGTTGAGCGGCGTAGACGGAGGAGGAGCCGCAGACTAGACCACCTTGCTGTAGCTTTAGGAGGAAAGCGACAGAGATGGCGAAAGATACAGGGAGGGAGTGCGACCGAGATCGGGGAACGGGATAGGGACGGAGGGACGAAGCAGAAATGAGAAAGGGAATTTGCGATGACGGATCGAGCGCAGCGGCGCAAAGGCGTCTGAGCCCGCCTTGGCGACGAAAGCGGTGCAAACACCCGCACACGCACACACCCACGCACACACGCACGCACACACGCACGCACACACGCACCACATCCGCCCGCGCACCCGCACCCGCACGCAGCACAACTCGGCTCGACTCGACCAAGCGCGCATGACTACGACTCTACGACTCTACAGCTCTACTCCCTCTACCCTTTCTGCTGTACTCTACTCAACTCAACTCGACCTACGCAGCAAGAGGACGTGTGGCAAATTACCCTGTAGTTTGGCTAGTAATCCTCATCGCCTGTATTCGTCCCAAGTAGCTAACCCTTGCAACCATGCACCAAGTACAGCGCACCCGTACTCCTCCTACTCCTGCTCCTGCTCCTACTACAACTACGCATCGTCACCCTTCTGCGCCGTGTACACCGCTACACCACCTCACCCTGCTCTCCTCGGTCCAGTCCTTGAAACGCCAGCTACGTTTTCTCTCCCGCCTTGACGCACGTAAATCCATCTTGTTACATGCTTCCACCGACATTGGCACATTCGCCCACATAGCACTGAGCACACCGCGCATACGCACGACTGAATTCGTATCTGCAAGCGGTACTCTATGCGGCTCGCCGACGCCTGCCATCGGCGCGAGGCACTAAGTCGACTGCTGTCGTGTCGACCGACCCCGCCTCGACAAAGTGGTCCAAGAGTACAGTAAAACACAAACATACACTACAGTACACCCTCTCAAAATGCAAAATGCAAAATGCAAAAAAAA
>JALNIF010000960.1:0-14487 GCA_026284005.1 Thecaphora frezii | reverse complement strand
CAACAGGGGAGAGGGGATGGTGGAGCGAGGAAAGGGAAGAACGGCGGGGCAAAAGGGTAAAAGGGGGCTGACGGACGCTGTTGGCGGACGCAATCAAAGGGCCAAAGAGGGGGGAAGGGCGAGGGCTACGGGCAGAAAACGGCCAAGCCGAACAACGGCGGCAGCAGCGCTGATTTCGAGAGTGTTGGGTCGTCGATGCCTGTGCTTTCCTCTCGGCCTTGTGCCTCTGCGTCGGCCAATGGGATAGCAGCAGGCGGATCAGATCCGATGGGGGCCAACCCGCCGAGCGGCACAACATCGCGAGCCATAAAGTGCACAGCTGTGCATCGGACATCGATTTCGGCCCTCTGTGCCCTGGCACTGGCCCCACCCAACTTCAGCACCAGTCCAGCGCCCGCACACTGTCTGCTACTTGTTTTTCCTAAGTTTTTTTATTTTTTATTTTTATTTTTTTTTTTTTTTATATCCCTCTCTCGTCTCGGTTTGCTTGCTTGGCTTCGCATGTGGGCCGATGACCAAGCCAGTGCCGGCCCCTAAGCATGCTCAAGAAATCCAATCTAACTACTGCATTATGCTATTGCCTTTCTTCTTGCTTAATCCTCAGATCCATTCACGCATCTCAGAGCGTGGATAACCCTAACCGCCTTGGTCGGACAAGAGTGACTGCGTGCAATTTAAGCAAGCAGCCAAGCAGTCAAGCAGCGGCGAGGCCGGACCCCACGAACAGAGCGCCCACTGTCCGGCCTTGGCTTTCCGAAAGGCGAAGCAGCTTACTGCCCGTCCAATTCGTCATGCGTCGCCAGCATGTTTGTATTTGGGCAAAATTTTGGGCCGAAATGCGCCGCCCTTTCTTCCGAATTGTGGCTTCCCCTCAGCGTCACAAGAAGTCGAGGGCGCGTCGACGAGGCATCCCTCTTTTGTCTCCAAAGTGCAAAGAGGAAAAAAACAAGACCAACACACGCATGCGCCTGGTTTTTACGCAGAGGCTGATCCCCAACACCTGCCTTTGCTCCGCAGCAACAGAAGCTAGCCCCGACCCCCGCTATGCGCTATGGCGATACGACCCAAACCCCCGCGACACCTGAACGGGTGCTGACCACCATCGTCCTGGCTAAACTGGCAACGTCTGGCGGGGGAAGCGACGAGACCGAGGCGAATTATCGGCTCCTCCCTTTCAGCCAACTAACTAGCGCTAGAGCCAGGCCAAACGGCTCCGGATGTCGCCGTGGTTTTTCGATCCGGTGGAGCCGGTCGGGCAAACCCGCAAACGCCCGAAGGTGCTGAAAGCGTAGGGCGCGGCGTTCGGAACCGCGTCCGAGGTTTGGGAAGGGTTGGAATTGGGATTTGTCATGCTTTGGTCAGTTGGATGCGTGGATGTGTTGGCGTTGCAACTGCCAGCTGTACCTGTCGACACCTTTGTGGGGCGTGGTCAAGGCGTGGCGTGGCGTTGGAGGGACGAGAACAACACCTTTGCAACCCGCTGCCGTGGCACACACTGTAGCAGTCCTCTCTGTTCAGACTTGCTCTTCCTGCTCCGAGATCCGGGCACGGCTTCTTCCACTTCTCACATCCCGCCTCTCTCTTTGGCCCCTTTCCCTCGGCCCTCCAGCCTCTGACACCCCGCCACTCCATACACTCCACAATGAACCGACGCGCCGGAGCCGTCGACCGGCATGCGCTTCTCTCTTCGGGCGCCTACCCTTCCTCGTCTCGCTCCGTTGCACCGGGCACGGGCGGCAGCGTCGGCTACCGGGCGGCGGCTCCGTTCGAGCAGCCCTATGGACATTACCCTACGTCTGACCCTTACGCCGAGTACGGCAACCACGTCGGTGCGCCCAAAAAGGAGACACCCAACACCACCGGCGCCAATGGCGGCCTGCTGGGGCGCATGGCCGCCTACGCCTCGCAGAGGACCGCAGAGGACCTCGAGGAACAAAACGACCAGAGGCTCGAAGGCCTCAGTGCTAGGGTCAAGATGCTTAAGGACGTGAGTCGCCCGACGTCAACCAGGTGCTCTGTCTCGTTGAACGGTGCTTCTAAGCTGACTCTCGACGTTTGGGACAATATATGGAGGGTGCCCGCAGATCACGACGGGGATCGGCAACGAGGTGCGAGAAGGTACAAAGGATATGGGAGCACTCGTAAGTCTGCTCTGTCGCGTACTCTTCTTAACAGCCCTGATGAGAAGAGCTTACATGCCCTCGCACCGCCCCCACGCGCTGCCCGCCTCTTGACGCACCCAGAGCGAGGCCTTCTCCAGCACCTCTGCCTTCCTGGGTGGTACCATGTCAAGGATGAACCGAATGGCGCGGCGCCAGACCGGCTGGTTTTGCAACATGATGCTCTTCCTCCTCTTTGTTACGTGGATCTTTGTAAGTCTAACTGCCTCCTGCCGGGGAAGTTCGCACCGCACTGCACCGCACGATACGAAAGAGAAAGAAAAGGGTGAGCTGACGTCCGACTTGTGCGCTGTGCGACTTGATGCGGGACAGGTCTTTTTGTGGTGGTGGCGTCGTTGAAGCCCCCCCCCTTCGGGCGCTCCCGATGGCCTCCTTTCCTCCCGTTTCCTAAATACCATCACGGGCATCACCTTTGCTGCACAACTCTGTATTTGTACCGACCGACACACAGCCCGCGCAATAGATTCCCTACCGATCTGCATCCGCCTTGCATGCTCGTTCGACCGCCTTGACGATCCAGCTGCCAAGGCCAAGCTCAGCTCAATGAGCCACGATACCTTCGCCGTCAAACCCATTCCAACGAACGTGAAACCCCGTACACAAAACAGGCGCGTCAGAAGAGGAATGTAAGAAGACAGAAGAGCGCAGGCCATTTCCAGGCGCAGCTTGGAACGTGCCACTGAAGGATAAAGGGAGCAATACGCGGTACATGGGGACGAGGGTTTGGACATGGGTAAACTAGGCCCGCAGAAACCAGGAAGGGAAAAGGAAATTAAAGACAAGAGAAGCGAGAGAAACCAACATTCCCAAAAGAGGATGGACGACTAGATCCCCGCCGAATTCTCTTGGAGAGGTGCATGGGACAGCAGTCGCCCAACAATAAGATGACAACGACAACGAGGACCGTGACAGCGACGGTCACGATGGATAAGACCGCGCAAGGAGGAAAAAAAAAGCTATAAAAGTATTAGGAAGGGGGGAAAAGGGGACCGAACGAGATCGCTAGAGGGGGCAAGTTCCAAGATACATGAGAAACCGCCAGGGTGACCAGGGCTTGGGATTGAGTTCAAGGGGGAAGCGTGGGCCACGATGATTCGGGGGACGCGCCCCGCGCGATGATATGGCCCACGAGGCCAAGTACAGGGGCCGGAGCGTGGTCGATGGCGCAGCGTCGTAGAAAAGGCGACAGGGCTCTCCGAGCGAGCACCAAAAAGATTCTCGGCCCGGCTTGCTTCGGGCTAGCCCGTGGTGTGAAAGCTCGCGGCCGCTTAGAGGACCTGGAGCAGCTTAGGACCAAACAGGGCAATGTCCCAAGGGTTGGGCTTGTAGGTCTTGTACATCTCAAGATTCTCGACGACGCCCTCGTTGAGTGTGCCCGAGGGCGCGAGCTTCTTGAAGGCGCTCTTGGTCAGGTCGACGTGACCCTGCTTGCAGCCGGCGCACTTGTCGATGACGCGGACTGCGATACAAAATAAAAAGATTCGAGCACGTTGGCCTTCAGTTTGGTGAGCCCTTGCACACCTCGCTGCGAGTCCATCTGAACCCCAAGGGCCAGACGCGGCCTTCCCGAGTCGTCAAGCCGCCGCAAAAGGCCACTCACCCTTGACACACTTGTTCTTGTTCCTCTTGTTGCAGAGCTTGATGAACTCGCCGCACTGTGGGCCGTTGTCCCAGTTCTTGACAACGGCGCCGATGTGGCTCTGGGGGGTAGCAATCCGAGCGAAATGCAAGAGACGGTGTCAGGACGGCAATCACGGCGTCTCCTCACGCCAATCGTAACACCTACCGAGTTCTCGGGCTGCCACTTGCCGCCGCCGTTACCGCACTGGGGGTTCTTGAGATCGTTGGACGCATACCAAGTGATCTTGATATTGTCGCTCCATAGCTGATGGGAACAAAGGAAGGCAGGGGAAATGACACCGGGATACAAGTCAATTTGAGGGGCCCGATCGACGACGCGCAAACTCGACGCGGCCCGAGATGTACCTACCTGGTCGGAGTCATCGGTACCGATGGTGAAGAGCTGCTTGCCCTTAGTTTTTCGCGAGTGTTTGTGGTGGTGCTTGCCTCCTTGATGGATCGGAAAAAGAGAGCAACCAAGAGGAGCAACGATACGGATCAGCTACGGAGAATAATTGCATCGGGAAGGGTCCCGTTTTCCCCGGCTTCAGCCCAGCGGCGCCACTTACGTCGCATCAGCTCACGCTGCTGAAGCTCCACCTCCGTATAGTCATCGTCGTCCTCGTCGCCAAAGACCGAGTTGACGAACTCGATGGGCTTTCCGTGCTCGTCGAGATCATGGGCCAGGTTCACTTCGACGGGGGGTCCACCGGCAAGGACGCTGCCGGCGCCCGCCACGGCGATTGTGGCGATCAAGGCAAAGAGAGAGAATCGGACCATGGTTCGTGTCGAAAGGTGGTCGATAAGAAAAAGAAGAGGGGGCGAAAAGACAGTGGGCGCAGTGGTGCAAAGGGGGGAAGGTGAGGGGAGAGGGGAGGACCTTGGCAGGGAAGCTTGAAGGTTGGACAAAGAGGAAGGGGGGGGGGGAGGGATGGTGAGAATGGAAGGGGGAGCTTTAAAGTTGATGGTGATGATGCGAGGGAAAGAAAGAGGCGATGGTCCAAGGGGGAGGTTGTGTTTGCTAAACGCGACGGCCAACGAGGCGGAAAGCTTATCGCTTACACGGCGCCGGCGGACAAGGTTGACTTTGCTTGGCTCGGAAAAGGGCAAGCGTCAGCGTTGATGTGTGACCAGGTATGTTGCGGTCTTGCAGGACCGCGTGTCAGACAGAAGGGGGCGGGCAAGGGGCGGGCGAGGCTGATCTAGAACCGACAAGAACGCTTCGAGCATTGTGTCAGCGGAGTCTGTATTGTGGCTGACCTCCTGCCATACAAGAGAGGGGGGGAGGAAACAAGGGGCAGCAACGCGAAGGCCATCACCACGAGCAAACGATGGCGACAGAAAAGAGGCGATCCCTCTCGGACCAGCACGATCGAAGCGCCGCTCGACGGCCAAGAACGCTTTGTATAGAGGCGAGCTGCCGGCGTCTAGCCGCTGTGTGGTGTATGGCTCGACAGAGTGACTGGCACGGCCGTAGAACAAAGCAACCGTCGGCATTTGCGTACTGCTCGTCGGTTAAGTTTGGCAGGCGGAGGCGGCGGATCCTCGAGGCAGGGGACCCTTCAACAGGGCGGTCCTCTGTGCTGGAGCGGGAGAGGCGAACGAAAGAGGCTACACGAGTACGTGGGTACAGCTATAGTCGAGCTTGACGATCGCCGGCCTCTAACAGACTACTTGCAGCCCAGTTCTCCCCACGCCGTTTAGCGTGCGTCGGTCGGACGTCGAATAGGTAAGCGGACTCCCAGCCAGCTGGGTGGGCTGGGTGGTGACTTGACCAGCCACGTAAGAGGGAGCAGGAAGGCGGTGAGCGTGTAGTTACATGCCACGAAACGCATACACATCGATGCAACAAACTTGACAGGTTAAAACAGGAAATTCAAGGAAATCCAAAGGCGCATCGCGAGCGGGGCGGGAAGAACGCAGGGATGGGGAGGAGGGGCCCAAAAGGCGGGGGCGGGCTTCGGTACGCACCATACATCAGCAGCCTACGTCCGGCGACGCCTTTTCTCATGCACCGCCGTCACTACTGTTTGCTGTGCTCGAGCCCCAAACAGGCACACCCCGGTCGGAGTTGATCGTCGAGACCCTTGTCGTCCGAGGAGGGGAATGCTCATTACCGTACCGTTTGGCTTCGCCAAAAGAGGCTTCCTCGAACCGAAATCCCCATGGCGCAACTCGAGCCAGAGGCAGAGGGGCGGTTCCACCTCTTGGTGGCGCTTTTTGCAAGGGGGTGACCCCTGTCCTTTGTTTCGTACTTGTCTTCTCCTTTACGTACGGCGTCTGTGTCGTGGGAGCTACGCACAAAGTACTAGAGAGTACGTAGTAGTAGTAGCTGGTTAGTTCTAGCCCTACGCTTATGCTAGTCAGTCGCAGCTTGGCCCCTTGGTGCGGGAGTGCCGCCTTTGCACGCGGTGTGGTGCTCCTATAAGTGGCAGGAGGGGCCGCGACAAGCAAAGTGGAGGGCAGTGGCCGAGCCCATGACAACTGTCGGTGTTTTATTTGGCAGAACCGTAGCCATGAAGACCACTATGGAAGGGTCAGCACCCTGGACTGGTGGGTCGCTGCAAGGCCAGCCTGAAGTAGTTGGCATCACCGGAGGATGGGGCGGCCACAGCAGCATCGCCTGCGAGTCGTCGTCGTGCGGACTCGCCATGCCATTCGCTGGGATGTGGAGAAGATCGGAAGTAGAGTAATAGTGATGAAATATGCGTCCATGGCAAGGTGACTGGTCATCGTCGCAGTTGCGCCCCGTCGGAGGAAACAGGCTGACAGCCCATGCGTTCCCTGCGGTCCGGATGATCGCAACTCCCATACACGTGACTCAGCCGGGCGTTGCCTCTGCTTGTATATCTTCCCACTCCCATCTCGGAGCGTTGACTACTCTTGCCCACTCTATCAATTAAGAATCTCATCGCAAGCAAGGTTGCGCCCGGAGAGAGCGTCCTTATCCATGAAGATGGTGCGTGCAGGAGGCCGTAGCTCAAGACGCAACGATGGCCGGAGAGGCGCCGATGATCGTGTGCGTAAGCCTGGAGGCGACGGAGTGGGCCAGTTGAACACTCTCACTCGATGGGGCTATGACCGGAGTAGCTCAAGTCGGGGCGGAAAGGCCGATGAAGCCTCCTGACCATGGCTGAACGCGCCAGTCGGGGTGACCGATGGCCACGGACCTGGCCTGCCTAACGCGTTCGAGCGCCGTGGGATCCAACCTACCAAGCGCAACCCATCGACACTCGGCGCCTTCCGCACGCCATCGCGCGTTCGCTGCTGACGGCGTAGTGGGCCGATGCTCGATTGAATCTGCCAGGCTTACCCCAAAGAGACGGCACATCCGATGCAGGTGCAGCGGAGGAGGAGGAGGCGCGACAGGGAGAGAGAGGGAAAGAGAGAGAGACCCAAAGCCAGTTTCCTGATGACCGTCTGCGATACGCCGCAAAAATAGGCCTGCTATCCGACGCGGCAACCGAGCATAGGGCCCGAGCAGTGCCGTCACGGCCTGCAGCAGCGTGCAGCAGCGCGTTTCTCAACTAGGCACCTTTGGCTATTTTGACGACGAGCAAGCAAGCGACCGAGAGGCCGGACGAGGTTGTACGTAGGCGGGTAAGGTGAAAGAGAGCTTCTGAGGTGAAATCGTGACTTGTAAAGAGTTGATACACAGTAGTCACAAGTTAGAGGTAGACAAGTACATACGTGGATCCAAGTCGGCTGCCCAAAATGGCAGACGCAAGGGGGTAGCGCGTGTCTGAAGTACGACGATGGCGTCGCGCGTTTGCGTGCCTCGCCCTCGCTTCGGCCCCGCCCGCCCGCCAAAGCGCACCTAAGAATGAACGTAAGAGGCCGAACCCGTCGTCCACTTTTGAGATCCCAAACGGCCATCAAGACGAGTAGAGGTACGCCTCGCGCAGCACATCCGGCCGACCCACACTTGGCCTCGTAGTCGCTGCTCCCTTCACAGAACACACCTCTTCGAGCCGCAACCCCCAAAGCGATAAGGAAAACACTAGGGGAAGGAAGAAAGAAAAAATGAAATAAAACATAAAAATAAAAGTCAGAGCCACCGGAAATCCCGCCCTGGTCCACACTTTCCGCGGCTTTATCTTTTCAGCTTGGTCTGCTCAGCTTCCCACCTCTGCGCGGGCGGCCCCGAGCGAAGCGCGTAGCAGGCACCTTGTGGCCGAAAACATCGCTCGTAGCAGCCTTTGCCCACTGTGCTCGCCACTTGTTGCCTCCTCCGAGGAGCGTCTCGTTGCAACCCTGCCCGATGCTTGCAGGCGGGGCGGCAAATACATACATACATACTACAACGGGGTATCCGCCGTTTGGTTCCTGTCAAAGATCCCACGCCGACCATCACAGAACGCTGAAGGGAGGACGCTTCGAGGCATTTCAATTTACTCGCGTTTTTTCGACCTTTTTTCTTTTTAATATTTTCAAACGCAAAACACGCGCAGCAATGGCGATACTCTCTTGGCAGACTCCGGAGCTATGAAATCGACTATGTCCACCGTCCCTATGGCGATACCGTCACCTTTCGACCTCGCCCTTCATGCGGACGATCCATACTCGGTCGCGCACCGTTGCGCTCGAGCTCGGGATGTCAACGAAGAAGTGCTTGTACTGCAGCAACCCGTTCTCGTCCTGAGAGCACCGCACGAGCAAAATGCAATGTCGGTGTCAGCCAGGTGCTCTTCTTGAAATTTCGCTGCGACAACTGGCAATGGGAAGCAGTACTCACCTCCTCCAGTTCCGCGTGCACCTCACCCGACGACCATGTGCCGGGCTCTCTTCGGTTTGTTGTAAGCTTGCCCAGCGCGTCGCCGCCCCCGCGAGCCAGCCCGCTCAGCCCTCCAAAGGTGTAGCTCCATACGCTTGAAAGCGCAGAGCCAATCAGCGAGGGCTCGGAGCTCGGCGTCGTAGATGCCTCGCTAACAGCACCGCCGGCGCTGCTCTGTGCACGAGCATCCTCGTCCTCCTCGAACAGGCCTAGCTGGTCGCCCATCCACTCGCCCGCCTCGTGGACCTTCCGGCCGGCCCAATGGCCCGCCTCCACAATGCCGTGTCTCGCACGGTCCCACAGCGTCAGGTCTCGATCCTTGTCCCGCGCCTCGACGAAGAAGCGCAGCAGCATCTTCTCCTGACCCGTCGTGTCGTCTACGAACGAATACGACGAGACCGACCTCGACCTCCTACCTCGCACCGGTGGATTGAGCGGGGAGGGAGACGAGGTGGTCGTGAAGGAAGACGACGTGTGGAAGCGGTAGGGGGGCAGCAGGTGCTGTGCCACCGCCGGGCTCTGCTGTACCCGCTTGCAGGCGTCGCCAAAGACGACCGTCGGGCTGTTCTTGGCGAAGAGCTCCGTAGAGAGCGCATAGACTAGCACAAACGTCAGCGCAGCTCCCCCGGCGATGAAGACAGTCCTCGACGATTGGACGGTGGCCCGAGCCACCTTTTCTCCTCCCTTGAGGTCCTTCCACTTCTTGCCCGCGCCGGTCCACCGGTCGATGACGCCGCCGCCGCTACCACCCCCCATCGACAGACCCGGCACACCCAGCGACACCGAGCCCCCTTGGCCACCGGAGGCGGCGTCGAGGGCGGCTTCGGCGGTAGCGTTGAACCTCGGCTGCTCGTTGGAGTGTGAGAGCGGCGAGTTGGATGGTCCGCTTGAGGAGGTGTGGCCGCGCAGCTCGTCGAGGATCTGACGTTGCTGGAACGCTGCTCGCGAGGTTTTGGTGTTGACCACGCGAGCAAAGGGTTGTCGCGACGGGCCCGCCGGGTCCTGGCAGAAGGGCGGCGAGGTGTGGAGCCGCCGTCCGAGTCTGTTGCTGTTGCGCGAGAGCAGCTGCGCCGATTCGCAGCAAAGGAAGATGTGGGTCACGGCGATCTGCGACGACCTCCGAGAGGTCGTCGATGCTATGCTTTGGATCATGGCGACCAAAGTAGTCTCGAAGCGTCGTGATCTGGAGGAGATGGTACTTCGGAAGCAGAGGAAGCGACGGCTTTCGAGAGAAGAACGGCCACAACAGCGAAAACGAGGGACCTTGAGGATGTGCTCTGGGTCCGTGTGGAGGCAAAGAAAAAGAGCAACCGATTCGGGGACACTCTGGCGCGTGCTGTGATCGGACGATGCAGGGCCTCTGGCGGCGCAGTCGGGCCATCACAAATCGGGCAGGCTGCAGCAAGCTCCAGCTTTTCGCCTGGAAACAAGGCACCTCGCGAACGAGGCGGTCTGTGCGGCACTTCACTTTCCCATACATACAGCTTCAGCACAGCTTGCGAGCTGGAAAATCCCCCCCACAATCGCAAAAGGGAAACAAAAGCTGGCGAAAGCCTGGTGAGCAAGGCCGAGAGTAAGTGGAGGCGTTAGCCCACCGGCTCCAAGGGCGGCTCGTCATCATAGACTTGGTCGTGGACCCCACCGCGCCTGTTGGCCATTCGTATTCCTTCCGCTCCTATGACAGTTACCGTCGTTCGCCGCGAGCATTTGCGCCATGCGGAGCCTGTACGTAGGAATTCCATGTTACCACGATGGAAATTGTACGTGTCCCGCGGCGGCTATAGCACCGGAGCTGACCACAGTCAAGTTGGCGCATGCTGCTCAGCTGGGAAAGTAAAGGGGCGTTTGTAATCTCAAGCCTAGCGATACACCATTCGGGCCACTACACTGTGACTACATGACTACCCATAAAAGCGTCCACTAACGGCAGCTCGACCGCCATTGTACCTTTGTCCCGCGCTCCGTAGGCCCACCTCACCTTATACTCCCCCTCTCGAGCCATCTGGAGCCATCAAAGCGCCGTCCTTTTGCGAGCCTGCACCTCCAGCTGGCCCCTCTTTTTCTACCAACACATCCTTGAAATCAAAAAGCGGCCCCCGTTCGTGTGATCCGACACCCCTCGGACCGACGCCGCGGTCACTTTCGACGCATCGCACGCTTCACTTGGGCCTGAGCCCGCTCGGCCTACCTTTGCGGAGAACGCCTAGCGCCCATCCGCTGCTCCGCTTGTGCTGGAATCGTCGAACCCACTCTCGACGCTTGTTCCGCCCCCCAACATCTTGCTCGGTGCCAGTGCCCGAGGCCGTCAGACCAAACTCTCCAGAGCCTCCGCAGCAACAACCGGGACGAAGGCGTCTCGGGCGTCCTGGCCTCCTTCACCTCCGCAGCATATCCTCTCTCTCCCCAGTATAACCAGAACCCACCGAACCGCCTCTGTACACACCTCCTCATTCTACCTTCCACGTACCGAGAGCTCGCTTGCCTACGTTCTGTCCCTACCCCACCTCTGACCGCTTTGATAGCCACCTTGCCCTGCTCTCCCCCGGCTGTCGATCCGCCAAGATGGGCATGACCCACAAGGATTACCTATCTTCCAACCGGATCTTTGGCTGCAAGGCGTGCAGGACGCACCTCACCACCATCGAGAGCCTCATCAGTCGCGCATTCAATGGGCAGCATGGACGGGCGTACCTTTTTGACACCGTCACCAACGTCGACCTCGGCGAGCCAGACGACCGCCACATGACGACCGGCCTCCATACGGTCCGCGACATCTACTGCGTCAAGTGCCATACTGTCCTGGGCTGGAAATACGTGAGTAGCAATGTCCTACCCTTAGGTGTATCGGCGAGGACGGAGTAGGGGTGCCCACATTCTGAAGCGATCCGCAACTCTCTCTGCCCCAATCCTCTTGTGTCTCGGTCGATGCCGCCGATGCAGGACAAGGCCTACGTGACGGGCGAGAAGTACAAAGAGGGCAAGTTCATCCTGGAAAAGGAGCTCACGATGGACGTACAGTGAAGACCGCCCCGCCTCAGAGGCGTTCGAGGCGTCCGAGGCGCCCGACGCTTCATTTCCAGCGGCCTCCCCGGCAGTGTCGTTGGTTTACGAGCTATTCGTGGTTCAAACCCTCCAACGAGAGACCAAAAGCTCGACCCGCCGGACCGGAAGGGGGGATAGACGCCCGGAGAAGCGGTACCTTTGGCAAGGCCGTTGACGGCACCGCACTTGAACGGAGGAGGTGCATTGAGCTCCTCACGCAGCGAGCTATCGAGTCGGTCTTAGAAGACGGGGCGGAAACGGTCGCCCGACACTCTCGAGAGTGGGCGTTTTACGGCGCATCGGCCTTGCTCGCTCTCTACGCATGTCACCTTGGCCTTTACGCCGCCATAATTGCCGCAGAAAGGGCACATTGCCCCCGAAGGGAACCATGCCTACCACGACGACTGCCGTCAGCGCAATCTACACACTCAGTTTCGCAGCGAGCGGCTTTCGTGAAAGTGTTGGGGATGTCTGTGGCCACCGCTAGAGCGAAGGAGCGAAGGGTTGTCGCGCGATCTGCAAGTCTGCCAGTGAGGGAGTTGGGCTTCGTTGCTGCTATCGAGGCGTGGTCGCTTTCGGACGACGTCGGAACAAGGCGGCTGCGATCTCCGTTGAAAGAGAAAGGAGGCGGCCACGGTAGCGACAGGGGAGGGTTCATAGTCACTCGGACGGGTGTAGGCGAAAGGCTGCGCAGCGGTGGATGTAGGTGGGGCGGAGTAAGCGCGCACACACGCCAGGCTCCGCGCTCGCAGGGCCTGAATGACTGAGGCAGGCGGGCGGTGGAAGTCCGACGCGCCAAGCCTAGCAACAAGCTGCTAAGGTCCCCGAGCGGAGGAGGAGCGGGCTGCGACTTGGCGGTGCTGTGGTCTCTGGTTTCAAGAGCGAGGCGGGCTGACTGGGCTAAGTAGCAGCGCGTTAGTGACAGGGGCACCAAAGCGTGCGCGTGCGAATAAAGGGAAAAAGGGCGGATGAGAGAGGGCGGATGCGCAGTGCTGCACCTACTTAGACTTGATGCACTTGGTGCAGTAACAAGCCACTACGGCTGCGTAGGCAATTCAACTAGCTGCAACCAAGGCAGAAGCCATGCAACCAACACACAAACTATGTACAATCCGCCCAACCCAAAGCTGCTGGCGTTGGCAGGTGGCCGTTGAAAGGGCGAAGCTGAGGGGAAAAAAAAAAAAAAAACAAAAAACAAAAAAAAAAAACAAAAACAAAAACAAAAACAAAGAAAATCAGGGTCAAAGTTTGAGAGCCAGCACCGAGCGTTGGTGTTTGGTTAGGTACGCATGGCTGTGGATTATTAGTATGTATGTGAATGTGTCTGTCTGTCGGTCGG
The DNA here is from genome assembly GCA_026284005.1 of Thecaphora frezii. NCBI lineage: Eukaryota > Fungi > Basidiomycota > Ustilaginomycetes > Urocystidales > Glomosporiaceae > Thecaphora > Thecaphora frezii. The sequence goes on along the minus strand of JALNIF010000960.1, from coordinate 1,532 downwards.
TCGGTCTGTATGTATGTATATGGTGGTTGCGGTTGAATTCGTGCCTCCCTTTACCGAGGCAGCCGCCGCCAGCGCTCGCTCGGAGCCAATTTGGCAGCAGTCACAGAGTAGGCGCCGTGGTGTGGTGGTGTGCAGGCGTAGTGGTGCCCGCCGCCGTCGTCGTCGTCCGCCATCCACCTCAGCCCACCACCACCGTCTCCATCCTCTCGTCTTCTCCTCCTCCTCGCACTGCCGTGTCCCCACCCCTTCGCTCATTCACGCTGCCCACTCCACTTCGCTCGCTGCGCCGACCTCTCCACTCCCTCCCCAACGTTCCCCCCTCGCCTCCCGCTTTTCTCTCCCTCCCCCTCCCTCGTCGCATCCCACACGACCTTAACGCATCCCCCCTCTTGTCGCTCGTTGGATACCTGTGCAATCTCCTTCTCTCCTTCTCTCCTTTTCTCCTTCCAAGCCTACTCTCCACCTCGGCCTCGTGCTCTGTCTGGTACACCGCAACTGGCCGCCCCTCTTTTAAGCGCCTCGTCTGCCTCTCCACCGCGTGTACATCTACACTCGCATCACCGCAGCCTCCCACACACCCTTCAAGTCGCACCACCATGAAGTTCTCTTCTTCCTTCTCCGCCGCCCTCGCCGCTGTGATGCTGCTGGGTGCTGGCCTCGTCTCGGCCCAGGATTCCACCACCAACTCCACCTCGACCATCCCCACCGACCTCTCCGACTCGTGCCGTTCCTTCCTCTCCACTCTCAACACCGACTCCAAGATCTCGGCCTGCACCGGTCCGCTGGTGGCCGCTACCAAGCTCTACTCGGCCACCGCTACCAACAGCACCACCTCCACCACATCATCCGACCTCGACTCCACCCTGGTCAACCTCTGCGGCGCCAACAACGGCTGCGACTCGGACCTGATCCGCTCCTACGTCGACTCCTTCTGGCAAAACTGCCACACCGACATCCAGGACCGCAAGGCCAAGATCGGCGACTACTACGACAACCTCTACATGATCACACCACTCAGGAACGCCATCTGCTCCCAGGACTCGAAGGGCGGCTACTGCCTCAAGACAATCGCCAAGGCCGCCGCCTCCACCAGCATCGTCTCGCGCAAGCGTTCGCTCCCCGAAAACGACGAGGATGCCACCGAGGCCGAGCTGCTGCGCCGGCAGACGGACTCGCAGATCGACGACCTGGCCGATAGCGTCGCCGAGGAGACGACGGCGGCCTCGATCAACAACACCAACACCGCCTTCCTCTTCCTGAGCGACCGGACGCCCGAGTCTATCCTGTGCTCCGAGTGCTCGCGCAACATCCTGGCGGCCTATATCGAGTTTGAGACGTCGATCCCCTACGGCATCGGGCTGCAGAACTCGGACAAGCTCAAAGTGCAGAGCGACATCTTCAAGGCCTACCAGTCGAAGTGCGGCAAGTCGGCCGTGACCAACCTCAAGAACATTGCCGGCATCTCGGCGCTCGACGCGGCGACGCGCGGACAGGCGGCCGTCCTCACGCTCACGGCGGCGGCGGCGGCGGTG
>JALNIF010000952.1:0-10315 GCA_026284005.1 Thecaphora frezii | reverse complement strand
GTGACCGAGGCCAAGCTGTCGATCAAGCAGAGCGGCAAGACGCATCCCAAGTCGGCGGCGCACCTGCTCAACCAGCTGAGCCGGCTGAGCCACGTTCTGTGCATCTATGCTGGCTACGCGCTCGATGTGGTGGCCATGGTCAAGCAGATCTGGACCAAGGAGGTGCAGCACAACGTCGTCGATGAGTGGACCAAGCTGGCGCGCGAGCTTCAGGTCAAGTTTGGTTGCGACGTCAGGTACGAGCTGCTCGCCTCGCTGCTGACGGGCAAGGCGAGCGCGGCCGTCGAGATGCTGCTACTCGCCAACCTCACCGAAGGCGTGCTGAGCCGTTTCGAGCAGACCGCCTTTAACGCATTCAATAGGCTCAAGCAGATGCTCAACATGTGCCTCCGACCGGCGCTCGAGCGCATCCTTATCTGCCTCAAGGAGTGGCAGGGCCTCTACCGCTAGTGAGTGCCGATGCAAGCCTCAGTGCGAGTGCGAGTTCGAGCCAGCAGCAGAGATTGAGTGCCGCTACGTCTGATGCTAATACCCTTGCGACCCTTGCACGGCCGTTCGCTGCCAGCTTCCGACTCTTTAACTTTGGCGGTGCGAGCGACGACCTCGCCGAACGCGAAGCATCCGATTCGTGGTCGTCCAACGACCACCAAGACTGCCTCGACGGAACGACACAGGTCGAAGCCGACGTCCGCGACTTCGCGACGGACACCACGCAGCGCCACGATTGCCGCCAGCCCAACCAGTACATCCGCGTCGTCCAGGGATGCCTCGACAGCTGCCTAAAGTTGGCCGAGCTCATCGACGTCGAGTCTGTCACGGTGCAAGAGTTTTTCCGGTACTGCCGGTACGGTGCGTCTCACGGGTCTTTGTGCTGGAGGTTTTGGGAGGTGAGGAACCAAAAAGAGGGAGGGACAGGAGTGCTGACGCGGACGAGGAGTCGCAATTCCACCCGAACCTTCAGAAAAGGAGAGGCAGGAGAGGATCAAGCAGGACCAGCAGGATCCCCGACTGCCCATCAATTTTGACGTATTGACGGTGTCGCAGTTCATCGAGAGGGGCTTTGCGCCGCACGAGATCCGCGCCTTCCTCGGCCTCGTGACCGCTGCGGAGCAAGAGGCTCGCGTCGACACGGCCACTGCAGGCATCGCATTCGTGGACGATGACGACGATAGCGACGACGACGACGGGCCGGACTCGGACGACGGCGAAGGCGACGACGGCAACGGTGATGAGGGTGTCGACAAGACCGGAGGCGGTACGGCTAGAAATGGTATAGTTCAAGCCAGCCCGCTAGACGCCGTCTTGGCCAAAGCTCGGGCACACTTACAGGGTAGCGAGAACGCAACAACAACGGCGCAAGGTCTTGGAGGTACAGGTACATTGGACAAAGCCTCGGCCGTCGATCCCCCTCGCGCGCCAACCCTGGACGGAAAGAACGATGCGATCCTTTCCGATCCCGGCGTATCCTCCTCGGCGCCCCCGCCTGCTGCCACCGCCTCTTCAGCCGCACCGCAATCGCAAACTCCGCCGCCGCCGGGCCTGCCCGAGCGCCTGACGGGCGTGGTGACGCAGATGGGAGAAACGCTGCGCGACATCCTCGCCGAGAGCCTGGACCACACGCAGCTGCGCGACCTTGGCGTTTACAGCTTGGGCCCGCCCGTGCACGAGGGCGGCAGCACCGAAATGACGCGTCTCGCGTCAGTCGAGACGTTGCAGAGCCGCGCCGTCGCCGAATCGCTAGTCGATGCGCAGACGCTGGCGACACCAGGCCCGACAGTGCCCCGGACGGCGGTCGTGTCCGGTTCCGACCGCTACTACAGCAAGACGCTGGACGAGTACTTTATCGCGCTCGGCGCGCGGGCACGCTTTGAAGGCGGCGACGGGGGAATCAGCGAGGTGAACCAGCTGCTTCTGTTTAGCTGGACGCCGAGGATGTGGAAGGTCGGCCCGGCCTACCACGTCCACCACGACTGGGCCAACACCTCGGCACACACGTTCGCCGGCCAAGCGAGGTCGACGGTGGTGCTCGACGTCGCGTTTTACAGTCGAAAAGAGGCGGTGCTGCTGCTGAAGCTGCCGGGCGATGTCGATGGCGACGCTGATGAACAGCGGCAGCAGCGGAACGCACGGAAGCGCAAGGCGCCGGTGCACGGCTCGGGGGCGAGCGGGGACGGCGACGGCGACGACTTCGGAGCGCGTTACCTGGTGGCGACGGTGCACCACGCCGAGGCGTGCGGCGAGGTGCCGGGCAAGGCTGAGCAGCGGGCCATTCCGCTGCGGCTGCACCGCGTCGCCGAGCTCGATGAGGGGTTCGAGGCGGCGTGCATGTCGGTCAACCGCGGCAAGCAGACGGTGGCCATCCTCAACGTCCAGCGCAATCGGCTCGTCTACCTCGATCTGACGCCCGAGGGGGACGAAGAGATCCTGACGGACGAGGAAGGCATTGGACAGTTGGACTAGCGTTGGATGACCGCTTTGCTGGATGAGAGGATGAGTTGGGAAAGTTGGAAGCCAAAGAGGCGGTAGGTTCGCCGTGGCGACGCTGGGCGATTCGAAGGAGGTAGCAGAATGTCAGAATTGAGAGACTTTGTCTATCTCTGTGCTACCGGGGAGTGTCTGTGGGAAAAGTGTGTGTGGAGGGGGCTGGCAAGAGGAAGTTGCAGCGGCGGAAAGGCTGGCAAGACGCTGTAGGGGCGTGGGGACCGACGTCGGCCGGATGGACTTGGCGGTGTCGTCGACGCAGCACGTTGCGGTATCGATTACAAGCAGCGGCGCACCCATACGCTTGCCACCGTCACCTCAAGAGGCGCTATCGGCCCATCGGTAATTCACGGCTTTTCTAGCAAAAGTGGCCATCGTCTTCCCCCTCTGTCCTCCTCCCCGGCGGCCTCGGTGAGTGTTTGGCTCCAAGACCCGATGTCAATGCCTCGATACAACCCAAGGCACAGCAGTTTGCCCACGGGGACGCTGAGAGAAGAGCGCCTCTCTCTTCCTAGCCAGAAATGGTGGTGTGGAGTGAGTCCCTGATCAAGAGGCAGAGAGATCATGAGAGAAGGGGGGGAAGCAAGAGGAGCCCGCTCGACCGACACCCTCTGCGGCTTGCGCGCCAAGCAGAGCTGGCCCCTACACGTCGTTGCGCGCCGCCCTCCCTGTTGGAAGCCAACCACGCCCCATCCCAGCCAACCCAGGCCTCTGTGGCGCAGTAGTTTAGCGCGCCTGAATCCGGAACCCACACCACCCTCGGCCCGCCCCTTTGCCTCTGGCCGGCTTGGCACACGGACGCTCGGCACTCCGCGTTGGAAAACCTCATGAAACCCCACAGGAAACGAAAACCGAAGATGTCGGATCGAACCCGCCAGGAGCCCCATCGAGAAGGGCACAGACTACACCGAAGCTACCGCGCGCGCGCTCAAGGGGGAGGAAATTAAGGAGTTGCGTCCAAGAAAGAGCACAGTGGCGAGGGCGAGGTCGGGTTGGTGGCCCCAAGTGGCAAGGAGCTCAGGGCGTCGTGGGTGCAAGTCCCACCAGAGGCTATTTTTTTTCCCCTTTGCCCCCCTTTTTTTCCCTCTTTCCCCCCCCTTTTTTTCCCCTTTGGGATTTCTTGGTAGGCGGGGAGGAAGCGAGCATGGTGACCAACGGCACCGTGATGGCGTTGCATTGACGGCAATCTTGTCGAGCCGCATCGGTCAAAACGATATCGCCGCAGATGCGGATGGGCCACACACTGGGCCGTCCGTTTTCAAAGCCTGCTATGGAAAACAAGGGCGACGGGGGTCCAAGACCTTGCCCTCTGTCTAGGCTCAAGCATCGCCAACGGCCCACTGCGGCCACCGTCGGCGGTTTCTCTACGCATCAAAGTTCCGTCCTCTCAAGGATTTGCTGTTCCGAGAGAGGAGCACCTTTCCCGTTGATACTGTCACGATCAGCACCTGTAAAGACAGGCGCAGAACACTCTGCCTCTTGATCCCACCCTCATCCTGCCAGCGGGTCCGCTGCTTTTTTAGACGACCGTCTTCTTTCCCTTCTTCTTCTCGCTCTCTTTGTGGCTCTGGAACTCGACGTCGCTGGTAAGGCCGCCGCCAACCTTGGCGTCGAGGTCGTACCCGAGGATGCTGGTCTTGAAGTGCTTGCCAATGTCGAGCAACCTCGCCGCAACCTCCTCATCCTCCTCGGCCCTGCGCGTCCAGATCGAGATTCGGTAGAAGTTGGCTCGCGCAGACATGATGACGCCCGTGATGAGCTCGTCCACCGGCGAGGACGACGGCGGCGGGACGCCTGACGGGTAGGGCGCCTCCAACGTTTCGCCAATCGCCGCTAGCATCTGTGGTTTGCATGAAAGGGATCAGATCGGCAAGTTGGGCCAGATGGGGTCAAGACGGGGGAGGAGCCCTTCAGCAACGACTTTCTCGCGTGGATTCGGGAATGTGTGCACATCCGCACAGACCGCGCTGTAAGCGGCGGGGTGGGCACTACGACGGGCCAATACTCACAGTGTAGAGCCAGAGTCGGTCGATCTGGGCGCGGGTCTTGTCTCTCGGCAGCTGAATACTCCACTTGCCTCCGTTGGTGTTGGCGGGGTCCTCCCACGCGGGCTTGACGCCCTCCTTGAAGAGGTAGTAGTTTGCCTTTTGAGGCAGCTCCGAAGGCGGCACCACGTTGTTGTAGAGTCCCCAGAACTCCTCGACCGAGTCAAAGTCGACAACCTTGTTCATGTCGTCACCCCAGCTGTCCTTGGAGCCGCGCGCGCTGGCCATGCCCTTTTGACTGGGGTTGTCGAACCATAGCGTCCACGAGTTGTAAAGCGGGTGCTTGACGTTGAAATTTGTGGGGTCCTGGAAGACAGTGCGGTATTCGTTGTTGGAGGCGTCCGCACCGTTGCTGGAGGCCTCGGCGACAGCCGAGTCGATTGCTGACTTGCTGGCGGCAGCGGGTGCCTTGGGCAGGTTAGAGGCCGTTGATGACGATGGCGCTGTCGTAGCCATGATGAGCGGATAAGGGTATGATAGGGTGGCGAGACAGGTCAGGGAGAGGGGGAAAGGAGGCGATGTCTTTGGCACGTTCCTTCTAGAGCAGAAATGAGGAAGCAGAAACGGCTACGGGTGCACGATCGGAGCTTGGTCCAGGGTCGAGGGAGCGATGCTGTGGTTCGGGCGATGCCGGCGGTGGTATCAACGGCAAGGGCGTATGCGTAGTGGATGCGGTCGTTTGGTCGGATGCAGCGGCGCAATGAAACGAGGGCTGGCTATGCAGCCGTGCTTTTCAAAGCTTCGGGATCAGAGTCGAAACAAGGCGAAACCGAAAGGTGTGTGGTGGATAGGGCTCTGCAACAGCCAGGGGAAAGGAAAAGGGGAGCGCAGTGGAGAGCGAATCGATAGCTTTGTCGTTGATGAAAGCTGGAGGCGGGGACGGGAGGAGAACTGGCGCCTTCCTTTGTCTTTTTGGGGAAGGGGACGGATCGCGATCGAAGAGCCGCAGTCGGGGGGGATCAGGTTGCGATACGACGGCAGCAGCAGTGAAGGTTGGTGCTGTGGTGGTGGGGTTGGTGGTGGTGGTGGTGGCGGTGAGCGGGCGGTGGCGACGACGACGCAAACTCTGCCGACGATTCTCGAAGAAACCCAAGCGTCGCCGCCTCAGGCTAATGGCCTCAGCGGATCGAGGCCCCATGCTGCGGAGCGGCAAGAGCGGCCGCCCAAAAAAGCAGGCTGGAAAAAATTGCCCCACAGAAGAAAAAAAAATACACCCACCCTACCCACGCGGTCAAGGCCGCAACGTTTAAAAAGGGGCTCTGAGGCTCGCTCCGGCTATCCATCCCCACCACTCCAATCCTACCCATCTCCTCACCTACGCACCCACCGCGCCCTGCTCAAATCGTAAGTGTCACGGATTTTCCGACCGATCCCCTCCACCGGCCTGCCTGCCGCCCGCCCTTTGCATGCCCTCGACATCGAACCCGCGGGATTATACCCTAAACAAATGCATAGTTCAAATCCAAGGCCCTTCAAAGCCTAATGAGAACACCTATCATCTAAACGTCTTTCGCTCCTATATGATGGTTCCACTCGTCGACATACTAAGACGCGGCGACGGCAGCCGGCAGGCGCTTGCTATCGCTCCACTGCCATTCGTGACAGCGACTGATTTCAGAGCCATCCCTTCTTGCCGCTTCGCTTTCCATTGGACAGGACTTCCAAAGCTTTTGTGTAGCTGCCGACCCTTTTTAACAGCTGTAACTTAACCTATGTATCCCCTCTTGTGTCCTGGAATGAGATTTTCATCTCCCACTCTTCCCTGACTATTTTTGAGGTCGATGCTTGTGCTGTGTGTGAGGTGCGGGTGGATGGCAAAAGTGCAAGGAGAGGTAGTCCCCGGATCCATTTTGGCCTGTATTAGGGACGCTTTGAACCTCGGTCTAGACTCATTATGAGACCGAATTCACTTGCATTTTGTTTTCGGACTCGGCTGGATTCGAGGTTTTGAGATGCCTGTTCAGGTACGTTGATGAAGACCCTGTTAGAGCCGGCCGGGAGACAGCTGTAATCCGGCCAGTAGAGGCTCACTCAGTCTTCTCAGGTGTATCAAACTTGGAAAAAAAAATTAAAATAAAAAATTATAAAAAAAAAATAATAATAATAAAAAATACAAATGAACTCAGTTTGAGATCAAAGCTGCTCCAAAAACTGGCAGGGGAACTGTTGGGCTGTACCAGAGAAGCCCTTGGCCAGTAGTGATTCAGCAGTTGTAGCACATGTGTAGACCAGGGTTGGTTCCAAGGGAGGGTTTTGGCATGCAAAGGGGGTGTTGGAGTATTCCAACACTGTGTAGGAAAGGACAGGCAGGCCTACTACTTCTTGAGACTCTTCATTGATTGTATTAAGTATTACCTATAGTACTTGGTAGACCTCAACATTCCCATACCTTCTTCTACCAAGCCTCTCCCAAGCCCCAACAACTACCAGCCTGCCATCATTTGCCACTGCCAACAGTACCTAAGACCCAACAGGCTTAACATTACAATCAACCCCTTATGGGGTTGACAATGCTCAAGATGCCACCTAAGGGCAGGAGCAAGGCAGTAGCCCCTGCAGCAGAGCTGGCAGGCAATGCCAGCAGCTACCTATAATGGTGGTGCTCCATTCCTGGGCAGGAACCAGTTATGGAGGTGCTGTGGCATGTTCCTGTTGACTGAGAAAACATTACAACAGGTTTGGAGCTGGTGTTACAGGAGGCACAGCTAGGACCCACCCAAGGTCCATCCTGGTATGGAGGGTAGCAGAGAAGGCTGCGGCAAGGGTGGACCAAAGAGTCGGATTGGGAATGTGCTCCAAATTGGGTGTGGCTGGTTCCTGGCCAGGAACGTGCCAAAATAAGGTCAGAACATGTTCCGAGTATTGGGAACCAGCCATGGATGTGCCGAGCCTGGTTCTGAGTGACTGGGAACCAGCCCCAGAGGTGGTGTGACTGGTTCCAAGTGCTGGGAACTGGCCACAGGTGCTCTGTGGCAGGTTCTGGGCACAGGGGCCAGGAAGGCCTTGCCTACATCAGCGGAACCGCCTCATAGACTGGATCCTTATCCAGTCAAGTCATTGTACACATAGTGTTAGCTCTCTCTGATAGAGCTCAACAACTCTGTACCATAGTACTAGCAAGCCCATCCTATACTCTGCCATACCTTCTGCCTACAGCATACAACAGTGCTTGTACACCCTTGACAGACCCACTGCTGCCACTAGTTGCTCCAGCCTCTGGTGTGAGTGCCAATAACAATGTCTGTCCCTCAGTTTTACAGGAACCAACCACACCATAACACATTCCCAGTAACAGGAACATGCCACAGACCCACCGTAACCAGTTCCTGCCCAGGAACAGAGCACCACCGTTACATTAGACTGGATCATCAAGCTAGACAACAGTGGCAATGAGCCCCTCCTCCCCACCCAACAAGCCCTCCCTGTCTGACAGGGAGCAGCAGCTCTGACATGTGCCCCTGCCTGAGGGAGGCTGCATGCTCAACAAGGAGCTCCTCATCACTCAGCTGGTAGAGACCATGGAGGCCAACAATGCTGTCCTGGCCAACATCATCACCCAATCGATGAGGAACATCTTCCTTGAGTTCCTCCCCCAGATAGTGGGCCCCACCAGCCATCAGGGGCTGGAGGAGGGACCCCCAGTACCCCCCACTGCCTCTCAAGGCCCTACAGCTTGGAGCTCGCATGGCAGTGCCAGCCCTGAGCTGGCCAACACCACCAACCAAACAGCGACCTACAACGGCCCAAAGCACTCGATGCCCAGGCACAGTGTAGCCTGGATGGCCAACCATACCGCCCCAGCCAACAACAGTGCCTCTGCATTCACCACATTGCCAGAAGCCCCACACACCCCAGTGATGCAACGGCCAGCCAGCAATGACACTGCCATGGCATCCCTCTATTACAGTGCCCAGATGGAGGCAGCCTCACCTTGCCCAGCTGTGACCTGACAGGAGGCCAAGCATGTTGCCTGAGGTGCAGCCCCACACCTCATGGTGGTCCACCACGATGCCATCCGGAAGGTGGACTTCCCCAGGTTCTCAGGCCAGAAAGAGGAGCTCGCCACATTCCTGATCCAGGTCAAGATGTGGCGAAGCACCCAAAGCATCACCAAGAACTGCCAGCTCATCGAGCATGTTGCCTTGGCCCTTACAGGTGATGCTCTCTGCTGGTGGATGCACAAGTACAAGGCCAACCCTCACAAGATGGGCACCATCTGGAAGGACTGGCCCCTGTTCAAGTCCTGGCTCTGCACCCAGTACAGCAAGCTTGAGCCTTCTGCTGAGGCCATGGCCAAGCTCAAGCAACTCATGCAGGAGGACATGCCCAATGGTTTGGCCATTGAGTACATCAAACACTTCTGCAACTTGGTATACAGAGCCGGTATCCAAGACAAGGAAATGATCCTCACCAAGTTCCTTGGTGGCCTTGTGCCCAACACAGCACACCAGTTCATCACCAAAGATGGCATGGACACCATTGAGGACTAATACATGGAAATCAAGAAAGCAGCCTGTAGAGAGGAACATCTCTGCCTGCTCCAGGGCTGCCACCAGCAATGGGAATGCGCTACAGCACCACCCAAACCGGTTCCCAGTTTGCAGGAACATGTTACAGGCCCTGCCAAACCGCTTCCCACCACCCCCAGGCCCTATCTCAGAAATTCCACTCAAAACAAGCATACTGGTCCCAAACCATGTCTGCTCACTGCAGACAGCTCAGCGCTTTGAGTGCATGAGCAACACAGGTGCAAAGGAGCATGTCTGAGTTGCAGCCTGAAGGACCACTTCCTCTGTGACTGCCCATCCACTGATGTCAAGGTGGCATTCGCTGGGCAGGATCTTGAACTCAATGATGGTCACAAGTCTCTCCCAGATGGTGCCAGCAAGGCGAGCGACACCAATGAGGACCTGCACTTGGGAAACTACTGGGAGGATGAGCAGTGATGGCTTGTTCCATTCTCCACAATGCTATGCCATCTCAGTGCCTCAAGGAGCGCTGTGGGCTATACTTCACCACAGTGACCAGCAAGTACCCAGTCTTTGAGATGCTGGCAAAGCTCAACAGGCTTACAGCCCAGGTCCTTGCTGATATGGGCTCTGGAGCCACGATCATTGCACGCTCATTTGCAGAAGCATGCGGCTTGCAGGCCAAGCCACTAACAAACCTGACCACAATGTCTGACATACACAGACACCAATCACTCATTACCTCCTACACTGATATTGAGCTCAAGCTTGGACAACACCGACTAGGATGTTTCCCCTTCCTGATCACTGATGTCCCCTGGTTCAATGCCATCATCGGCTATGGACTCCTCCAAAGACTTGAGCCCACTGTTGACTGGTGCAATGGGGCTCTTCTCTTCAATAAGGCCAGAACATGGTCAAACCCAACACCTGACATGGCGGGAACCTGCCAGTCAGGGCCTGTGAAGTGTTCCCACCCAACAGGAATGCATTACAAAGGCTCTGGGGCAGCCAAACTGGGACCTCCACATGGGACAACAGGAACGAGCCAGACAGATGCTGTGACATATTCCCACCTAACAGGAATGCACCACACAGATGCCGAAGCAGGTTCCCAAGAGTTGAAAGTTGGTGGGACATGCCACATCAGTGCCAGCTGGCACCGATCATCCACTGACATGTCACCTGTATTTAGACTTCCAGCTCCTCACTTGTCTCCTCCATCCTGATCATGATCATCCACAATCAACCTCAGGAATCCAGATCACCCCTGTCCTCACCATCTAAATGATTAAGAGTCTGAGTCACTCTTTTGAGCTA
>JALNIF010000945.1:0-21679 GCA_026284005.1 Thecaphora frezii | reverse complement strand
CCCCCCCCCCCCCCCCCCCCCCCCCCCCCCCCCCCCCCCCCCCCCCCCCCCCCCCCCCCCCCCCCCCCCCCCCCAGAGAGAGAGAGAGAGATGGAGCAAGAAATGAAGAAGGGATGTGGATGCTGGTGCGATAGAGGAATGGGTAGAAAGCGGTGTGGGTTGCAAGTCTTTTGATGGGAGAAGGTTAGAGTACGACTGTGGAGGGGGCGGTAGGTGGGAGATTGGTGGTGTTAGTGGAATGGAATCGGAGGGGAGGGGGATCGTAGGATGTAGGAGGACGAAGTGTGACTCACTCTCTCGAAGACTGGGCGTGGGCGGGGACAAGGGTTCGGGAGGTGATGGGAAAGCGAGGAGAGAAGAGGGTTAGCATATTATCATCTCGGTGCGCTGTGCTCGGGGGTGGCGCCGAGGGACTGGACTTGTTTGAAAGGATGATGTCGGTCACTCTGCAGCAAGCCAAGACGTCGGGCCGGGGAAGAGGCAAGAACGGGATCGAGATGAGCAACGCGGGCAACAATCGGGGTCCGGGCCCGGGAAGGACTCACGATGCCATGACAATCTTGAGCAGCGTCGGATCCGTGGCATTGGTGAAGCTCGGGTAGATTTCCTTGTTGGACGAGCGGTTGAGCCGCAGGAAGCGCCGCTTAAAGTAGCTGCGCGCCGCGTTAAAGTCTTGGTCGTCGCCGTCGTAGTCGGGAAAGTAGTCATGGATGCTCGAGTACATGATCTTTGTGCGGAAGATGTCGACCTTGTTGAGAAAGACGATCATCGACGTGCGCACAAACCACTTGCTGTTGCAAATCGAGTCAAACAACATCAACGCCTCCTGCATCTGGTTCGAGTCCTTGTCCTCGACCAGGCACGCGTCGTAGCCCGACAGCGCCACCAAAAACAGGACGGCCGTGACGTTTTCAAAGCAGTGAATCCACTTTTTCCGTTCCGACCGCTGGCCGCCGACGTCAAAGATGCGGTAGGTCCGATCGTCTATCGGGAACGTCGTCTCGATGATGCCCGTCGTCTTGTTGCGGCACCGCAGGATGTCGTTGTCGCTCGGCACGTAGTCGACGCTAAACAGCCTCGCCAGGTCAGAGAAAAAGTAGCTCAGGTTCTCCGGTATCGCCGCCTCGTTGCCGCGCTTGTAGACCGTCTGCACGCCCTCGTCCTTCCACAGCATCTTGAGCGGTTCAAAGTAGTTTTGCGGGAACGGCTCGTCCTCGGCAATGTCTGGAAACGTGACAAACAGTGACAGAAATCGCTATGGCCGGCATCGGGAGCAGGGCGAGGGGGGCAAATCCAAACCGGACGTCAGTCTCACGTCGTCCGCCAGCGTGGAGGCAGCGATGCGAAGCGGCCCGGCGCGGCCCGGCGCTGTACGGATCCGGCTTACCGAATTGTCGGGCTGCTCAAAGTCGCCGCCCCACTCCTCCATGGCATCCAATACCGCCTTCATTCCCGAGAGCAGGTTCACAAACACGAGCCGTCGGAAGTTTTCCCGCTCCTCGGCGGTGAATGGGATATGGTGGATGATCCTCATGGATTTGAGGATCGTCGATTTGCCGCTCTCTCCCGCACCTGTAGATGTCGATTCCAGGGATACAGATCAAGGAAGGATACCATGGGACACTTGAATCAGCGCGCTGTGCACGTCCGACTGAGGAGACCCAGCTGCGACCGTCGCGAAAGCGCAATCGTCCGACACCTGCACTGTCGGTCGGACCTCTTCCTAATCAGCCTCAGCTTCAACAACACTCACCCAGCAACAAGAGCTTGATCTCCTTGGACATTTTCTTCTCGTCTTCCCTGATCTGCTTGTCCAGGGATCGCGAGACCTTCGCCTCGGGCGACTCCTGGTGCTGTTCTGCAGAGAGACAGGCGCCCATGGTATTGTAGATTCACGCTGTTCCCTCGAATGAAGTGCTTTTTTTCGTCGAGCTGGCTCCGCCGTCCTGGTTACGGAGCTGATGCCGAGAGGGGCGTGGACCGTGGATAAGGAGAGATCGTAGAGGCGGACCCTTCAAGTCGTACAGGGGCTTGCTTGTAGCGCGAGCAGAGGCTGATGGTGGTCCGGGCTGGTTGGTACAAGACACGTATGAAGACGGGCGTCTAGGGAAATGGACCTAAAGCAAGTTGAGCACGGCTTCCACCGGGGTGCGCGCAACGTCGGTGTGAACAGCGGTCGGTCGATAGATAGGAGATCGTGGCCGAGATATCTGGAGGTCGCCCGCAAGGTGGCAGCCGTAGGATTAATACAGGCAGAATTCGGAAGCTGGTCGGCTTGGTAATGTGTAGTAGGGTAGGCTGGCAACGGGACAGATAGAAGATATCAACTGGAAAGGAGGAATCAGGCGGCACGTAACGACGACGGCCGGCCCAGAGAAAGGCTGCGAGGTGGTGTAGGAGAGAGTAGAGGGAAGGATACGACCGTGCGAACGACGATGGACAAGGAGGGAAGGGATTCGGAGATGAGGGTAGGAAGGATAGGATAGGATCGAGGCTACAGGTGGGCGACCCGCGACGACAAGCAAGGGCGAAGCAGGGCGGAGGGGAGCAGCGAGGCGCCGCTGGCCCGCTCCTGCCGGCCCTCTTGGCCTCGGCAGGTCTGCCGGCAGAATCGTAGAGTCGTGGCTCATGCTGGTGGCTCATGCTGGTGGCTCATGCTGGTGGCTCACGCGCCGCAAAAAAAAAGGGAATCATTAAGATACTAATGGTTACAACACCCCCGAGGCACTGCACCACTCTCCCAAGCCCGACCCTAATCCTAACCCTAATCGCATCCTGGACAAATCTAATCTTTTTTCAACCGCCTGCGTGGAGGCCACGTGAATTATCATATTCACCAGGTGTACCAGTCGATCGGGGTGTACCCGTCGATTCGGGTGTCTCTGTAACAACTCCCCCAAAGGGCAACTGCTGTGATTAATAAGATTTGGGAGTGTTGTCGCTGCAACCCGCATGGCTCAGGCGCAGCGGCCGACGCTTGACCCTCATGCCAGCTCGGTATGTGTCGGGCCGTCTCCGGTTCCAGCATTCGCTGCTCCTGCGACGACGGGTGACGATATACATATACGATGCGTGGTCCGTGGTCAACCTTTTGTCCCTGGCCTCACCATGCACAGCTGCTCAAGTCAATCGGCAGGCTGGCCGTTTCACAACAATAGCGTCGGTACAAACGTGAATATTTTAGCCCAACCAGCCTGCAAGGTAGGAATACGGACTCATGCGACGCGATTATTGAGTGGCGCATTACAAACCGGGTAGACAATACGTGAAAGACAACTTTAACAAACATACGGCCAGCAGCTGGCTGCAGCTGCACCGCCACGCGCAGCAGCAGCGAGCAGTACCTTGGCGTCGCCGTTGGCAGCAACCAGCTGACGTAGCCGAGGATGCAGCGGCAGCTTTGTCCGCAGAAACCCTAATTTGTCTTTTCAGCGTCCGCCAGACACTAGACGCTCGCACGACGCCACTCCCACTTGCGCGCTCCCACTCTCCCACCTGGTTTTTACGGCGAAAAAGCACCACCACCGAAGCGACTTTTTGGTGGGTACGGCTCCTCCGGAAAAGGAGGTACTCACGCACTATGTAGCTGAAGAGCGATTCATCGCGCCCTCTGGATCGCGTACCTGGTCCGCTCTTGTCGGATCGGGTGGATCGGAAATGTCAAGGGACGAATAAGGAGGAAAGAAGGAGCCTCGGGCTGCCCAAAATCCTTTGCGCGATCAGTTCGAGTAACGCTAAGGCTGAAGTAGCTAGTTACTACAGTACGAGCTAGTACTACCGCCTACACTGCTGCACCACTACGGCGCCCTGACAGGCGAGGTGCCAGGGGGTGGGGCGCCGCGTCTCGTGCTTGGCACCAAGCGTGAAGGCGCCAACAATGCGCCACACGGAACCAGGCCCTTGCATTGCACGACTTCAATAACGCCCGTCTTGATTCGCCAGCCGCCAAGTCGCGCCCATCTATAGCCTCACCCATCGGTTCAGTCAAGCCATGACTCTTTCGGTACTGCAGCCTGATCGAATACGCCAGACGTACGTCGTCGTATATCCGTTGTTCATCTGTGACTTGCCACAAATATGGGCGATCGCACCGCTCCTACCAGTGGCGCGCCGCGATAAGTCGAGCAACACCGCCAGGACGGTTGCCACACAGCACGGAGACGACCACAAGCTCGGCGGAGTAGCCTACTACTCGATCTATCTGTGTATGTGTTAAACAAGCAACCCTTCCTTGCACCAGATCGTGAACCAGATCCGCAGCAAGGAGGTAACGCTACAGCGATTTCTACACACGGTATAAACATGCAACTACATGGATGACAGATAAACTTCGTGTATAGCTAAGCCTCTCTTCACGAGCCGTCGACACGGCAGCTAGTGATTCTGCTGCTTGCTGTTGCTGTTCCTGGGGTGGTGCTATTTAGACGAAAGTGGTGTGTGTGGACCTGTTACGCTCCTTGCACTAGGCTCTGCATCACCATCCTCATAGGACGCAGCGCACAGCTAGTAGCTAGTGGTGAGCTCATGATCATCTCAGCTGTCGTGCAGCGATGCCTCCTTCATGGTCCCAGATTCCGGGCCTGCGCGCCATACTACTACTATGGCCACCAGCATCAGTCATGCGACAAATACCCGTAGCACCGCCTCGGATCTGACCTGCGTTCGGCTGTGGAGGCCAAGCAGAGACGATGTCGGCCCAGGTTCCCTTCAGGGTGTCTTGGCCCACTTCCATGCACATGGCGCCGGGTCGGCCCACCCGGTATCCCGAAGATAGCGTCTCGACGCCGACAGCAATGGATCTTGGGCGAGATCCTTCAGCTTCCAGAATCGCGATTGCATTGTGCGCCACGGGCTCAGCAAGGAACCACCCCCCACCGGCTGTTCCGGCAAGATTCAAAGGGTGGGTTGTGGATGAATAGAGAATGCGACCAGTCATGGCAACGCCTGCGAGACAAAGAGAGACGTGGGATCGGATGCTCCTGCCGGCATCTGCCACCTTGGCTTGGCTGTCTTTTTCCTCGACGGCCCGGCGGGCCGTGCGGGACCAATTCACATTCGTATTCTCCCATATTTCAAGACAACATGGCGTTTGCATGGCACTGCCCAACAAGAGCCGCGTTCAACCACGCACGCAATCGGTTAAATTCGCCTCGGATAACGGGTCAGCAGAAAAGGCGAAAAAGCGAAAGTGAAAGCGCAAAGAAAGAAATTCGAGCACCAAGAAAACAAATGCAGAAATCAATAAATAAGATAAAAAATGAATCGAATTAAAAAGGAGAGGCAGTTGCTGGGATTAAGATTGCGCGTCCAAGGTGCAGTAAGGAGAAAGTCGCAAAGAAGTCATGGCAAGGCGATGGGAGAGGGCTACTTTGATACAGCGCTCCCTTGCTCCCAGCGTCCCCACGCCCGTTGAAACTCGGCGTCAGACGCCGCCCAAAGACGACAGCATCGCCAGCCGGCGTCCGCTGGGTTCGGAAAAGCGTTGATGCAAAGGCGGGTTTCCTGTGGCTATGTAGACGTACCCTACTTATCGGCACTCGATCTCTTCTCTCTCATCTCGGGTGCCGCTCTCTTCCTGGCTGCGCTTGGCGCTCGTCGCCGTTTGGATGGCTCTTTGGTTTCCGATCGGCCTTCTCTATCCCCTCCGAGCTGCCTTGGTCGACTCATTTCTTCCCTGATGGCCTGCGTGACACGCTGGATCGGGTACGGGCACCACGGTGCGCGCAATGGATGTTTGAGCATGACAGCATTCAGATGCCAGCGCACGCCACAGCAACGGACCACGCAGGATCGAGAGGAGATCTTGGACTCTGCTTGGCATGTGCGAGGAGGCCATGGATGGTCTGGCAGAGCATTACTGTGGCCTTGTGATTCGTGTGCTATTGATGAACCTAATCTGGCTGTGACTCGTAACCGGGCTGGCAGAGAAAGACCGTATGTAGGAGCTTCGCATCGACGGGAACAACAATGTGATCTCTTGGTGTTGGAGGGCGACGACACCTTGTTACTTGGCGAGCAAGAGCGCAGTGGCCCCTTGTCACGAGGCACCCCGCTTCAAAGGGGAAAACTAGCCGATACGTGCGCTGCCAGTGGATGTGGTGGAGAGAGCAGAAGCGGGCTAGATGTGCTTTGGCGAGGTGCAAGGGCGCGCGTCATGCCGAGGCAAGAAACAAAGCCCATTAGCAAGCAAAGCCATGGCTGGCGCTAAACCAAACCCGCCAACACGCTTCTGGCGTCGACGATGTATGTATGTAGCGCGACGTGGGAGACCAAGCCTGCATTACAAGGCTAGAGCCGCGACGAGCGGGCAGGATATGGGCTATCGTCGGGTGGCTTGGTTGGTTTCGAAGCGGACGGAGGATGCTGTCGGAGCAAAGGGGAGAAAGCGACGGGGAAACAAGGGCGCGGTCAATTGCCAAAGCAGGCCGACTCGCCTCTGCTTTCGGCGGTACAGTCAACGTCCCCGCTCCCATCGCCGTGATTGGCTGAAGCACCAGATCCACCTCCGATGCTGGTGCAATGACAAGCTCCTCGCATCGCCACTTGGCCGTGCGTGCTTGGACTACCTTCGCCGCTCCATAGGCTCGCCGGTACTCGAAGCTAGCAGCCGGCCAGGTGGACAATCGACTGGCCGGCAATACACTGAGCGGCCTCGGTTAAACAGCCGCACCTTTGCGAGCCCCGTCGGTGGTGCATCGGCCTCCATCAAGTGGCTGTCGGTCGGACTGTAGGAAACAGGCGTGACGGCCCCAGGTTGAAGGGTCCCAGCCTGTTTTTCTGTTCGGTGGCGTGTGGCTTGCGTGGCCGACCGAGGAAATGGCCGCCAAAAATGCGAGCAAACTAAGAAACTTAATGTTAATTGGTTCTGGGCCGACTTTGCCACCCACCACCTCTCTTCGCCAACACCCCGGCGTTCTGCTTCTCTCGCGTTGCACTCCGAGCCTACAACGCCAACTTGCCAACCGCCTGTCAGGTGGTTCCGTTTCGCTCTTGTCGCGGCTCGCATAGCGGCTTTCGGTGCTGCAGATGCTGGAGGCTATGCGCTCGGTGCGGGTTCCTCGGCTGGCTCGAGCCGTCCCCCGCGTCAAAAGCCACCAGTGCATTGGCCGCGGTCCAAGCCACAAAGCCCCGTCAGCTGCTTCCACTTTGCCACCGGGCCACCAGCACGTTGCTACCTACTGTAGGTTGTATGTTGCCCGCCGTAGGATGGACATACCTGAGCGAACTCCGGTTCTCGTGGGAAAAGTCGGACGACAATGGCCTGTCCGTTTACCTGTCCGCCTCCGGCTCCGCCAATGATTCATGCTCGCTTAGTCGAGTTCTTCCGATTGATATTCGTCATCTGTGTTGGTAGGGTGGCAACCTCCGCGCAGACACACCTTTTGCGCTCGCCTATTTTTCAGTACCCTTTCCCGCCACACTGTTATACTGTTATGATGTCCTTCTGCATGTCAGGCGGAGCGACCTCCATATCCGAGCACTTGGATCCCGTGCTCGGATGTCAACAGGAATTGCAGCAGCATGGTTACGATCGGTGCTCTACAACTACGCTCTCTACTCGACACCATTTCATGTTCGCAAATCCACCCAAGAAACCCGCTTCCCTACACGGATGCCGACCTTGCTGACCATGAACGGCGGGCAACTGCGGACCGCAGCGGCATAGCGCGACTGCAATGCCTCGACCAAGGCACCGAGAGTTGGCGCCCTCGCTTCTGGCCAGGGCAAATCCCGTTGGGCGCCTGCGGACGAGTCAAGATCGGCCGCTGCCGCTGCCAAAGGCGAACAAGTGCGTCCTGGCATCGCCTCGACGGCGCCAGGTCGCACCTGCTCGCCGTGGACGGGCGCGGATGTCGGGGGAATCGCAGTATCCGCACCTCGGCAGTGCCCGTTGGGGGGATCCCGTGCCACCGTGTCCCTGATCGGACTCTGGTTAGCGTCCTTGGCGCTGTCGGAGTCGAGCTCCTCCAAAGCGACGAAACCTACACTAGCGTGGAATCTGGCCTCCTCGTAGTACGGCTTCGCCCGCACCAGGCGGTAGAGGGCGTCGGACAGACTGTCGACGAGGGCGCGCAGCTGGCAAGTGTTTGTTACAAGAAGAACGATTCGGACCGAGCGGCGTGAGCCATGGCAGTGGGCGAAAGCACGGTCAGGCCAGCGTTCTGGCGAGCGACTCACCTCTCTCCAGCCCGCACCGACCTCTAGCACGAGAAAGTCTCGCGTCAGGTCGTCGTTGGTGAGGTGGTCCAGCCGCGAGAAGGATACCGGGAACCTGGAGCAGTTGGCGCGAACCGTACAGACGCCAAAGCAGTAGCGTACATCAGCCGTCTCCGTCGCCGGAGCAGAGCATACTCGTCGCCGTCGCGGAGCGCGGGAGCGTGCAAATATGCGTGTGCGTTGGATGGATCCAAGCAACCCACCTGGCAAGGTCCGAAGCTCGACAGGCGCTTCGGATAGCTTCGACAGCCTCGTCGACAAACGCGGTCCGTTCGTGTGCGCGCAGCAGGATCGGCCGCGTCAGTGAGATATGAAGCCGACGCTGGCCGTCGCCTTTCGCATCGGCCTCGCCGTCTTCGTCGCCATCCGCCGGCTCCCCAACGCCGCCGCCGCCGCTGCGAATCGCGACCCAGGTGCCAGCGTCGTCCGCGGGAGCGGTGGGCGAGAAGCGTGGACCAAAGCTGCGTCGGGCTTCTTCATGGCACTGGCGAATCACACGGTCCAGCGACGGCTGCGGCGGCACCTCGACAAACACGTGGCAGAGCCATTCGCCGACGACTAGCTTTGGTTTCTTGGTGAACGACGGCGCGTCGACGACGGTACGCGGAGCGAGGTCGTCGCCGAGCGGAGGCAACCTCCTCTTGGCGACGCTCCTGGTCGGCGTAACACCCTTGACCGCACCGCGAGAGGGTCGAGGCACGTCGCCGACGGTGCTAGTGTCGGAATCAGAGCCGGAGTTAGAGTCGGCGTAGTCTACAAGCCCCGGCGGCGGGTGGGATGCGGGCATCCGGAAAGGGCCTGGTCAGTGTTCAGATGGCAGCATAGCTCGTCAGAGCGTGAAGAGTGAACCACGAGGGACGGCTACCCGAACTTAATCTCTCCACACTCGGCCACCTTGAGACCGGGCCTAAAGTGGAGGTTGTGATAGGTGCGATGGGATCGGGAAGCGGGGGCGACGCAAGCCTCAATGTCCCGATTGAAGGGGTGCTGGAGAAAAGAGGCCAAGAAGACAGACTAGCTGGACGGTTGGCGAAGGCGAGGGACCCAAGGTTGAAAGAACTGTAAATTTTGACGCGTGACCAGGCCCCGGCCGAAGGAGGGGAAGATGTAGACTTGAAACCATCTTGAATTTTCGAAAAATCAAACAAAGAGATTTGAATTCCTAATAGCATCTAAAAAGGAGAGAAAGAGAGAGAGAGAGAAACAGAGAAACAGAGAGAGGTGAAGGTGCGGAAGCGAAAAAAGAACTTTGGCCAGCTCTTTGCACGCCCGCTGCCCGCGGGGCTTTTGGAATTCGCTGTCAGTCTCTGTCCCGATCAGAGGGGCGGGCTCACCCCGCTCCTGCGAGGCTGAGGCAGCGAGGGGCCAAGCACCAGGCGAGAGCCGGAGCCAAGAGAGGCCCAGCAGAGGCGCAAGGGCAGAGGGATGAGGCGCTCGGCCTGTCCACCTTCAAGTCTAGCCCGCCCCACCGAGATCCAACCCTTCGACCACATCAAGGACCCTTCAAGATGGTAAGCACACCCGCACGATCCTCCCGTACCGTTCCCGCCAACCTTCGCACGGTCGCCGCTCCATCATCGTCGTCGCCGTTGCATGCACCCGTCACGATGGCGCCAAGCTGCCGTTTCGCAATCACAAAAATATGCCATTCGAGAAAAGGAGGAAAGAAAAGCAGAATCGTTATTGACCCCTTTGAACGTCTTGTTTTTACTTCCCTTTTCCGCTCTTGCGCCCGTTTCCATAATCTCCCCCTGTCCTTCTTCTACCGCTGCTCGAACCACGCCGACCTACGAAAACCGCCACAATCACGATTTATGGCATACTTTTGGCGAAAACTTTCGATGACTACGACGATTTCGCCTCCTTTTTCCCTCTGACAAACTCAACCGACAACCACAATGCAGGACGCCACCTCGCCTATTACTCTGCGAACTCGCAAGTTCATCACCAACCGTCTGCTCCAGAGGAAGCAGATGGTTGTCGATGTGATCCACCCGGCGCGACCCAACGTCTCCAAGGCCGAGCTCTCGGAGAAGCTGGCCGCCATGTACAAGTCGAACAAGGAGCAGGTCATCGTCTTTGGCCTGAGGACTGCGTTCGGTGGTGGACGATCCACGGGCTTCGCCCTCATCTACGACAGCAAGGATTCGATGAAGTTTGAGCCCAAGCACAGGCTCATCCGAGTGAGTATGTCAGGGAGTGGAAACGTGGTGGAGGAAGGAGGAGCCGACACCATGAAACGGAGGGGTGGATTGCTCTTCGAGACAAGACTCCCTACAGTGAGGATATCGGCGGAAAGGAGGGATTTGGAAATAGCGAAGGGCCAGGGTTACAGGCCGAAGCAGAAGGACGGGAAGCGTTCCTTAGGACGATGGAACGTTAGGCCCCAAGGCCAGGCCGATGGGATGGAACCCTGTTACGCCAGAGAAAGTGGCAAAACGGCGGCATGGTTAGGACCTCGCAGGATCCGGGATGACTACTGGCCCGGCATCTTGGGCGGACCGCTGCGCGAACTAGGCGAGATGGACAGGAAGCCGACCTCCTGGGTTGATGCTGATGGCTGCATTAAGCAATGTCCGGAAACTGACCTATGTCGCCCTCTCTGTTGTCATCCTTCGCTTCCGCCCACGTTTCCAGGTCGGCCTTGCCACCAAGACGGACAAGGCTTCGCGCAAGCTCAGGAAGGAGCGCAAGAACCGTGCGAAGAAGGTCCGCGGCACCAAGAAGGTCAAGGCTGGCGATGCTGCCAAGAAGAAGTAAAAATGCCAGAGAGCAGTCTACCACCCAAAAAAATATACGCAGGGTTTCAGCCCTATCTACACTCCAAGCTATGCCACCCTCTGCGTCGACTTTTCTCTTTTGGCACTTTTTCGCTTCTTGCTGCAATCAACCCTATCGCCCATACGCCCCATTTTACCCCGCACCCAACTCGGTTTAGCTTTTGAGCGGGCTAGGCTGGGTCTTGTCGGGCTTTGAGCGCGGGTTCTTTGAAATCAGTTCCCGGGATCGGATCTTGAGGAAGAGAGGGATCCGATCGATGGTGGGTGTGATACACCATATATACTTGTGTTTCTGATTGGTATGGCGAGGAATGGCTCCCCATCACTCCTTCGCCTCGACAAAAATACACAAGCTTCTACACGCATACGAACTAGGATGGAGACTCTTCCCTCCCCTCGGTTTCCTTCATGGATCCTAATTCGGTAGGATCCGTATAGCCCCCAAAACGGCTTCAGTGACGAAGAATGCGTACCAGCCCTGGTATGTCGAGAGCCTGCGGTCGTATGAGGCCTTGAGGTGTGAGGCTCCGCGTGCGTCGTGGATCGTGCAGTCGTGATACTCGTTTCGGGCCACGCCACGCACTCGCCACCAGGGGTGGAACACAGGAAGATACAGCCACTGTTCTGCATTCTCAGTACCCTAAACACCCCAATCAACACCGCCCTCATCCACGGAGCAAAACTCCACACCTCACCAGATCCTACCTCCCATCGACGTCCGAAAAGCTCCCGTTGAAATCCAACCGCAGCAGCAGCTGTTCGAGATGACGTCTTGCCGCGACGTTCGCCTCGACTCTCGCATCATTGACGCCCTTATTTTCCTTGCCCGCCTCTTTACCGCGCCCCAGCAGCGCAGGGGGTAGGATCCTCGGTCGAACCAGGCTCACGTCGCCCGCATGCGCCTGCTGTGGGCGGAAAGGATCGGTCGATGACTCCGCCTCCCCCTCCGTCCCCTCCATCCCCGCCGCTGCTGGCGCTGTCGCTGCAGCAGGGGGAGAAATCGATGATGCCGACGACGAAGCCTGGTTGAGCAGCCTGAAAAACTCCCCCAGTCTCTGCCTCAGGGTCGCTTCAATCTCCTCTACGTCTTTACGGCGCATCGCCACGATATTCTGTACGCTTGATGCCGTAGCCGAGCTCAACCCGCCCTCGGACAGCAGCGACGGCAGTACATCGCCTCCCCACCGCTCCACCAGTCCCACGAAGCGTTCGCACGTATCCACAATCGACCGGATCAGGTTCGATGCCGACGCCGACGTCAGCAGCAGCCCGTCCTCGAGAAACGTCAGAAAGAAGCCGTGCGTCAGCCGCAGCGAGGTGAAATCGAGCGTCGCTCCTTCGTCGCCCGCCTCGCCTAGCGCCGCACCGCCCGAGGTACGGTACGAGTGCAGCGTCGGCGCGTGCACTGATGGCGAAGCACCGCCGCCCCCGCCGCGCAAGTGGAAACGGTGGTGCGAGGGCGCCACGCTACCGCCTCCGTACGTCGATGCCGCTCCCGCTCCGCCGCCGTGGTAGACCGAGCCGGGGAACGGCACTCGCTTGACGCCACCGCCAAAGTGGCTCGATCCGAAGCCGCGCTGCGATGCGCGCGGCGTCTGATTGCCCGCCGTCGAGCCGACGTAGACTGTCATCCCAGTTGACTGCGGCGTAACGCTGCCCGATTCGCCCTCACCCACCTCGATCGCAAGCGACGACGCCGAGCGTCCCGAGTCCTTGCGATCGCGCAAGCCCGCCGCCGCCGCTCTGCGCAGCGATCCGCGGCTTCCGCTCCTGTGCAGCGTCGGCGGCCCCTCGCCACCCCCACCGCCGCGGTAACCCGTCAGCTGCGAGATGAGGCGCGAGTACTGGACGTCGATGATATCGGTCTGGAAGTGGCCCAGCAGCGTATCGAGGAACCAGAGCATGTTGCGCGTCAACCCCCAGCTGCGACGCAGCAGCTCGGTGCGTCGACGCTCCTCGCCCCGATCGACGCCACCTTCGCCCGTGCCCGTGAAGCGCCGTCGGATGCGCTGGCTCTTGCTCAGGCTCATCCAGCACCCGAGCACGCGCGACTGGATCCGTTTCAGCGAAAAGAGGTAGGAAAATAGGCGCGAGTACGACGTCAGGTCCGTCGGCGACAGGAACAGGTCGAGCGGGAACGTGGCCGTGTAGTGGAGCTGCGCCGGGACGCCAATGATGAGGTCGTCGAAGCGCGCCGGCGCCTTGCCGCTCGCCGTTGCCGCCTTCCCCGCCGCCGCCGGCCGAAACTGACCCTTGGGCAGGACAAAACGGAGCTTCTCCAGCGATGGATCGTCCTCAGCGCCCGTCCCGACGCTGGCACGGTGCAGCGCCAGCTCCAAGTCGCTGGCGCGTATCACTCCGGCGGCGGCGGAGCGGGTGTGGAAGAGCTTGTTCTTGCGCATCGTCTCAATCTCGGTCAGCAGTGACACGGTAAACGTGCCCTCGCGCTGCAAAAAGTAGTTGCCCAGCGTGCCCAGCGCCTCGAGCACCAGCTCCATCGTCAGCACGTTGCGGAAGAGCCACTCGCTTACGTCCATCCGGATCTCCTGGATCGCCCGCTCCAGCCCAGACGCCTGCGAAGGGCGGCTCTGCCACCGTTGCAGCAGCGCCACGTGCTGGTTGGTCATCGACTCGGGCGGCAGCAGCGTCCCACCGCCGGGAGTCTGATGGAACGACGAGGTGGTCGAGGTCCGGACGGTGTTGAGCGCCCTGCCGACGTAGAGGATCGAGTCGGCTGTGGCCTCGGAGATCGACTTAGGCAAGGCGTCTGGCCGGAAGCGCCAGGCGCGGGTGCTGAAGCCCCACTCCTCCGTCAGAGCGTGGCCGTCGGCGACGTTGTCGTCGCCCTGCTGGTCGGACGCTTGGGTCCACTCGACGAGCTGGTCCTTGGACGGTCGTCCGCGACCGTTGAGGCTGGAAACGTCGGAGCCGAGGCCGCCCTCGGGGTTGGGCAGACCGTAGCATACCCAGGCCACCAGGCCGATCATCCAGCTCTCTTCGACGGCGTCGCGCAGCGCCGCCATGCATTCGGCCACCCTGCGGACGCCGGTCGTCGCCCTGTGGCTGAGCAGATCGACGAGCAGGCCACCCGTCCACTCCGTCGACGCTCGGAGCGAGGATGGGCCCGCGGCTGGCGTCGGTTCATCCGCAACCGGGGCAGGGGCCGGGGGCGGGGCGAAGCCGGGCCGCTTGGAGCCAAAAGGACCCGCGACCAACACGTCGACCAGGCCGTCGAGCGCCGAGAGGGGGGCGTCCCACGTCTGCATCCTGGCGCGGATGTTGGCGAGGCTGACAAATCCCTTGTCAGCCACGAGCTCCGCATCGCTGGCGAGGACGTCCCTCTCTATCTTGAGCACGAGGTCGTGGTAGCTGCGGAGGAGCGTCAGGAGGGTAGAGCAGAGCGGGACCATGTGGGTAGTGACTTGGGCGTCCGGGTTTTCGGCCGAGGCGGCGTCAGAGCGCAGAGGACGAGAGGCGAGGGAGTTATCGCGGACGGCGGAGCGGATGGCGCGCCTGCGCGCATGGTCGAGCTCTGCGTGGGCAAAGGAGCGGATTCGCACGTAGCGAGAGCTGTAGGTGGCGAGGTGGTCGAGGATCTGGACCTCGGCCGGATGGAGGTGGGGAACGTCGTCGCGCACGCGCAGCGTAGAGGCGGCGGCGGTGACGGAGGAGAGGGAGGATGAAGAGGAAGAGAAGAGCGACGAGGGGTGGCCGGCCAGGGTGGCGAGCAGTTCGGCGAGCATGCCGGCAGCGCCTTGGAAGGAGAGTGCGCCTGGATGGGCGCCCTGGTGGTGGTGGTGGTGGTGGAGTAGGAGGAGGAGATAAGCGCCGGTTTCGTTGGGAGAGAGTGTGTGTAAAAGGGGAGATGCAGGTATGCAGGTCGACGGGGACGAGCTTGGCGCTGAACAGAAAACGTCGTGGTGGCGACGTCCGATGGATGTGGTAGTAATGAGTGATTGGGTGGTGTAGCCGGAGCTGGTCTGAGCGCGCGCCCCTGCCGGTCCAACAACCCGCGCTCCGCTTTCGCCTCTCTGCCAGAAATAAAAAGAGGCCAAAAATCCAAAGAAAAATAAAACAGCATCATCAGCCAGGACGCGTCGCGGTGCCCTCATCACGCCACCCCATCGTCCAGCCAAGCTTCCCGTACGGCAGCCGCCTCGGCCACGTGCTCGGCCTCCACATGCGATCCGCGCCATTACGTCGTGGGTATGCCTGCCGCCTTGAACGCCTTGAACGCCTTGAACGCCGACGCTTCCTCGTGCTTGAGCCGCTGGCCCTCGATCACGCCCGCCTCCCCCCACTTGTCGCTCTTCATCCCCCCTCGTCAACCATACCATCCTACAAGACCAGGCGCATGCACACTCTCTTCCTCCCTCCTCGACCTTCCCAACCCTCGTCTCCACTGATCCAACACAAACCTCTTTCCAACCCCGCGTCAAGCCTAGAGCGCGAGCTCCGTACCCAGATGTCTTCGCTCCGCAAGTACCTCTCGCAGCCCTACTCGGTGCTCTGGCGCACCGCGCTCGTCCGCCTGCCCCGCATCGTGCCCATATCCACACTCAGGTACACCAGCCCCGAAGGCCCCCATCCCTTCGTCTTCAACCTCCCCTCGCGCAAGCCCCACGAGTACACCATCCCGCTCTACATCTTTGTCCCCGACGCCGTCCTCAACCGCTCCCCCGACGACGCGACGCCCGTGCCCGTGCTCGTTGACTTCCACGGTGGCGGCTTCTACCTCGGCAGCTGCCTCGAGCAGGCGCCCTTTTGTGCGCGCCTCGCTCGCGAGACGGACTGCGTCGTCATCAGCGTCGACTACCGCATGGGTCCCTTCCACCGCTTCCCCGCCGCCATCGAGGACGGCGAGGACGTGCTCAGGGCGCTGCTCGAGCACGACGCCAACGGATACTCGGAGCTGAGGAGTGTCATCGCCTCGAGGATCGAAAAGGCCCGCAGGGAGGGCCAGAAGAGGCTCGAGCAGGAAAAGGAGAAGCAGGCTGAGCGGCTCTGCAACGGCCAGATCGAGGAGGTCGCCGTGCCCGATCCGGCCGCCGAGGCCGACGCATCGCCGCTGGCCGACGTCCGCTTCGACTTTGACAAGACCCGGATCGCCCTCTCTGGCTTCTCGTCAGGCGGCAACCTGGCGCTCAACTTGGCGCTCCACCTCGAACCGCCCGAGCTCGAGCAGCCCTGGCCGGCCGTGTTTAGCAAGGATCACCAGGCGCCCATCCCCGTGCTGCTGTTTTACCCTTCGCTCGACCTGCGCCAGCTGCCGTCGGAGCGCACCAAGCCCGAAAACATGCCGGTGGGATCGAGTTTCTGGGGCCAGGTGTCGGACCTGCTGGCGCCCACCTACGTGGCGCGGCATGAGTCGGCGCATCCGCGCGCCTCGCCCGGGCTGGCGTCGATCGACGCCATCCACCCGGCGGCCAAGATCTTTCTGGTGCTGGCTGAGCTCGACAGCCTGTCGGAGCAGAGCAAGACGTGGGTGCAAAAGATCCAGGAGCACGCCAAGACGGACGACGTGGTGGTCGAGGAGGTGCGCGGCGTCAAGCACGGCTGGACCCAGATGCCCGACAGCTGGCTGAGCCAGGAGGAGAGGATGCTTAAGCACGTCTGCTTCCAAAAGGCCAGGGCGTTTGTCGAGTGGGCCTGGACGGGATCGGACAAGGGCGAGGGGTGCCCGACGTCAGGCGTGTCGCAGCACCCTTCCTCGACCTCGACGCCGCTCGCCGACGGCGTCGAGACCAAGATAGAGCTGGGCACGGCTTCGCTAGAAGAGCGGTGACGGCGGTTGGGAGGGTGATGGGCGGTCGGGGGGGGGGGGCGCAAAGGGGTGGCGAACGCCAACTCTGTGTAGCTAGAGCATACCATGATACCTGGAGACTGGATACATTGTTTGGATAATTGCCTGGCTGCGTGTGGGATGTGGGGATGGGAAAAGCCAGCACGCACGCGTCAGCTGCAGCGTAAAGGGAACGGATGGCGACGTGTGGAGTGAGCAAGCCTGCTTTTGCAGGGTCCTGGCGCGGTCGGTGAAAGGGCGTAAGCGGTGTGGATAGCAGCAAGAGACCAACGCCAGCTCCAACACAAGCGCCGCGTGTGGAGTGGGAAACCCTTAGGCGTGCTGCCCAGGCGGCCGATCACTTGGCGTGTGCATGGGTATTCGCGGGCGCAGGGTTGAACGCGAAGAAAGCGCAAAGGGCAGGCAGGCAATATGTATGTGGGAAAAAAATCAAAAAAATCTCCAATTTTGCGCGGCAACAACAACGACGCCTCGCGCCCAAATCCATCAAAGAAAAAAAGAAAAACTAATAAATATCCACACACCGCTCCCAACACACACAATTCTCAGCGGAGCCACGCACAGCGTAGCGCCTAAGTCGTCCGTCCGCCAAAGCGTCACCGCCATCCATCCGCCGCCTCGTCCGCATCTTCTGGCACACCCACACCACGCCACTCCCCCAACGGCCCCCCTCACCCCCCTTGCCTCCCCTTTCGTCCCCTTTCGTCCCTCCCTCTCCCCCTTTCCCTCCACTTCTGGCTAGGGACGATAGCCCATTCCCTCTCTCCCTCCCTCCACTCCCCTTCCCGCCCTTGCTCCACCACACTACCGCAGCAGACAGACACCAGTCCCGCATCCACCCTCGGCCTCGCCAAGGGCTGCACCCATCCTCGACCCGCGCAGCTCCTGGATGGCACTTGGACAACGCCGCTGCTGAGCTGCCGCCGTCGCCCACACACCCTAGCCGGCCATACCCACAGACGTAGCAAGGCACAGCCAAAACCGACCTCGATCGCGCACGCTCCGCTTCCCGCCTTCCCGCCGCACCGTCCTCCTTCCCGCTCAGCCCAGGCTTGGGGCTAGCACACAGCGTCGCTCCGTTCGCCCGACATGTCCGCATCGTCGTCAGCAGCTGCGGCGGCAGCGGCGGCGGGCTCCTCCGTCTTCCTCCCCGCCCGCTTCGAGAAGCTCCACCGCCGCATCACCGAGGCCGTCCACGACCCCGCACGCCTCTCGCGCTCCAACGAGTGGTACATCGCCATCGACAGGAACCGCGCCGAGCTTGCCGACCTGGGCAGGGTCCGACCGCAGAGCGATGCCGAGCGAAAGGAGATCGAGTCCGGTGAGTCGCTACACTTTTGCCTGCACCTTTCTGCTCCACCCTGCCGACGTTAGGCGACGAGGGTCCTGTTCTTTTTTCTCGTGTCCGTGTCGCTTACCCTTCCCTCTTCCTCTCTGACCTCTTCCGTCCGCTCGCTCACCGCCGCCCCTTGAAACGGCCTCCTCGCAGGCACCATCACCATCGATGGCGTGGCGCAATCGCTCAACGCCGACTTTTCTCAGCAGACGCTCCTGCTCGCCAAGGAGTTGGCCGTGTCCGAGCGCTACGCCGCGTCTCTCCTCCAGGCCGGCATCGCGGGGAGGGCGCGGTGGGGCCGAGGCGCCTCCGAGGTGGCCTGTATCCTCTTCCACCGCGAAAAGCTCGCACTGCTGGCGTGCATCAAGGACCTCTTTCGCAACGCCCTGACGCTGCCCTTTGAGCCAGAGGTCGAGACACAGCAGCTCGGCACCAAGATGGAGCAGCTGGTCGAGTCTCTCGTCGCTATGGAGGTCCCCGTGGGAACGGCAGCCAACCGAAAAAAGGTGACGCTCCCGGAACGCATCCTGGCCGAGATCGACCTGGTCAAGGAGAGCATCCGACGGGTCCAGGCCTCGCTGCGCGCCGCCAACAACGGCAGCAGCACCGGTGGCGCCGGCGGCTTCCTCGGCATCGGAAGCAGCACCGGCAATGCCTCGTCAGTGCAGGGCGCTCGCCTCGGCGACGAGATCCAGCTGGAGCGTCTGGCCTGGTTGCAGCAGGAGAGGCGCGAGCTCGGACACATGCTCTACCTCCTCGCCATCTCCTCGCTGCTCTCGACCTCCAACATCGCCGCGCTGATCCGATGGCTGGCCGCCGCCAAGCCTGAGCAGCCGGACGAGATGCACATCTACGTCCTCACGGCGCTCCTCGGAGCCATCGACACCAACCCGGACGCTCGGGGCCCCATGGTAGATCGCGCGGCCCGCGGCACCATCCGCAGGACCGTCGAGAGCCTAATGGACGACGAATCCTTCATCACCTCGACCCACATCGAGATCACAAAGAAGCGATGGGCTATCGGCGAGCTCAACAGCGTCGTCGCGCTACAGTGGTCGGTCTTCCTGGTCGAGGCCTTCTCGCGCAACCCGAGCTTCCGCGTCCACATGTCGATCGGCGAGGAACAGATCCAGGATCTTGTGCTGCGCTCTGTCGCCGGCGCCGCGCTGGCCCGCGATCCGGCCGCCGCTGCCGCCGCCGCCGAGGGTCCCAAGGGCGATGCCTTTGTCTACCTCATCGTCCGGGTGTTGGCATTCCGCCAAAAGGCGCTCGACAGCCTCGACGGCGCCGAAGAGGAGGCCGGCGACACCGACGTCGTCCAGGCTGCGGTCGACGGCGGCGGCGTCGACGAAGAGGTGGACGCCGAGTTCCGCGAGTACGTCATCCAGCAGGTGTACAACCTTGTGCTGGGCGTCACGACGGTGATGCTGCCGCTACTGCGGAAGCTGCAGAGGTCCGAGGAGGACGCCGCGTTCGCCATCTCGCGCGGATCGGCCGGTAGGGGCAGCAGCGCTGCGGTGCCACAGGAGCGGAGGTACGACGTCGAGGCGCTATTCGACATCATCGCTCTGCTCTGCCGCGGCCGGCCCGAGTCCGGGCTGCCGTTTTGGATCGGATCCGAGAAGCGCACCACACGTTTCCTGTCGTGGGCCGTCGACGTGCGCGAACCGGGCCACCAGCGGGCGCTGCTCAACATGCTGGCAGCACTCTCGTCGGGCACCCAGAGCGCCAGCCAGGCCTATGCGCTGCTGGACCAGGAGAGCGCCGGCGGCGGTTCGGATGGCCGGCTCGTATCGTGGGCCAGGCTGTTTGAGTGGATCAAGTACTACGTCGACACCTTCCGCCAGGCGCAGTCGCAGGCGGCCGGCAAGCCCATCACCAGTGTCGGGATGCCGCCGGACGAGGCGGTGCTGCTGCAGGGCTTCTTCCGCCTCTTCCGCAACGTCGTCTACTACTCGAGCGCCGCGCGCGACTCGCTCCACCAGAACACTGCCTATGCCGCGCTCGATCGCCTCTTTGCGCTCTACACCTGCCCCATCCCGATCGACCTCAAGGCGTCCATCCTCGACGCTATGGCCGCCTTTGCGCACAACTCGGTCAGCTCCGGATCCAAGTTTTCCTCGATCGCGACCGACCTCTGGAGCCGGCTCGACGCTAGCCAGGTCATCCAGGGTGTCGAGGCGAGCTCGGGCAAGGCGGCGGTGGCGGGCGCAGGCGGCGCAGCCGCTGCACTGCCCTTTGGCCGTCCCGCGGCGGCCGTGGCTGGCGGTGTGCTGTATGAGCTCGAGCACGAGGAGATGCCCAACCGCCGCTTTCCCGGAACGACGAGCTTCGTCAACTTCCTCAAGGCGCTGATCCAGATCCCGCCGCAACCGCGGGACGTCGCCGGCCTCTTGACGGTCCAGCCGTTGACAACCTCAGCTAATCCGTTCAGCTCCCTCGTCGGGCTTCCCGGAACACAGTCGTCGTTCGCCGATGTCAACCAGCAGCAGGCTCAGCAGCAGCCGCGCGGCCGCACCGTCGAGCCCTACGTCGCCTTTGTCGTGGACCACGTCTTCCTCAAGGCGCGATCACGAGAGTACGCCCACCCCTCGGACCAGTGGCGGATCCTTTCGTCGTGCCTCGACTTTATCGAGCGCGCGCTCAACTCCTACGACCTCTCTTCGCTGCTAGCAGTCGACGACGCCACGGGCGCCGAGGCGGTATCCGACCCTGCGGTGTTGGCGAGGCTCGTGGCGCATCCGGGCTTCTCCATCATGAAGCGCCTCCTCGCCGATGAGCGTCTGATCTCCGAGGTTCTCAACGTGCTTGTGCCCGGCGGCGGCATCGCGGGCTTCGAGGCCATCAACCAGAACAAGGCGAGGACTCTGTTCTACCCGACCGCGGTCAAGCATGCGCTGCGCATCGTGCAGAGGGTGCTGCGCATCCAGAACCTCTTCCTGCAGGTGCTGATCCCGACGCTGAGCCAGGCCCCTTCGCTCGGCCTCAACCTGCCGTTTGACGTCGCGGCCAAGCTGGGCAATCCGGGAGCTTACACGTCGCTAGACACGCACCTCTTGCACGCGCACCAGAGCGTTGTGCAGATCGCGCTCTACGTCAACTGCACCCGCGACGACATCGCCCTGCTTTCGGTCCGTCTGCTGTCGCTGATCGCCAAGAGCCCCGCCTTCACCGCGGTGGACCGCTTCGGCGAGATGGGCTACCGCCGCAAGATGAACCGCCTCGTCGGTCTGCTCGAGATGAGCGACGAGGCGGATCGCCTCCGCGCCGGCTTCGTCGGCCGGCTTGAGGCGGAGCCTTCGCTCGACGCCGACGCGTCGGACTCGTCCGTCCAGGCTCTCCTCGTGCTCGCCGGCGAAGACGACGAGTCCGAGGGCCAGAACAGCTCCGAGGTCGACGGGCTCGTCGCGCCCGCCACCGACGCCGTTGAGGCGATCCGCATCGCCATCCTCAACCTGCTCCTCGCCTGCACCTCGCCGAATCAGGCCGCGCCCAACGTCGCCCACCTGCTGCTGGGCTACGATCTGCGTGCTGCCAAGCCTG
>JALNIF010000944.1:0-19726 GCA_026284005.1 Thecaphora frezii | reverse complement strand
CCCCCCCCCCCCCCCCCCCCTTTTTTCCTTTTGCCGATCATCGCTCGAGGAAGGCCTCCCTCTTGTATACTACACCATCCCCTGCTTGCGAATTGTGCGAGCTACTACAGAATACAGACTGCCGGGCGGCACGGGTGCCTTAGAAAGTCAAATCGCCGAGAACAAAGGTGTCGTTGGGTCCGGTCCTCTCAATCTGAACAGAAGAGACAAAATCGATGCTCGGGTCGATGGGCTTTTGGGATCGAAAGATTGTTGGGGTCAGCTTCAAGACTGTCCGGGGGGCGGTTACGGGCGGCGTTGGCGGGCGATGGGGTAGGACCGACTCACGCCGTAGATGTGGCCAAAGAGGGTGTCGGCGGCGGGATCAAACTGAAGGCGGATGGGAACGTCGCGCGGTCTGCTGATCTGGGAGCGGGGCAGGGCGTAGATGTGCAAGACATGGCCGACGCCGCTGGATTTGGCGAAGAAACGCTGCAGTGTACCCGGAAGCTGATCGGCGGTGGACAGGTGGATGAAGCCGTCCTTGAGCTGGAAAGTCATACGCGAAAGGCAATCAAGGTCGGCGGGGCGGGTCAGGCTCGCAACCGGTTGGATTCTGATATTAAGGCTCTTGCGAAAGGGGGCCGCTGCGGGCAGTTTTAAGCTTAAGTCGACGTCTACTCACGTCGAGCTGGGTTCCCAACCAGCGGGTGGGCGGCATGGCGCGGACCTCATCCGGAGTGAGGATCTTGTAGAGGACGGTGGAGGTGGTGGGATCGCGTTGCGAAGTCATGACTGCAGTATCGCTGGCGCGGACAACACAAGTCTGAAGCGGACCAGGGGCAAGAGGTGACGGGTGTGCGTGTGCGTGTGCGTGTGCGTGTGCGTGTGAGAGTGAGGCCGTGTAATAGGACTTGACTAGTTGCAAGTTTGGTGCCGCAATCTGCGAACAAGCTCAAACGCCATACGTGGGTCCTATGTGGGCAGGTGGTGGCCCCAACCGTGTAGTCACAGACACGTTGTCCAAGAAGCCGCTACACTCAACTTCCGACGCCGTTACATGTGATTGACCACCAACAAGAACGAGTGATCGGACCGTGCAGGGCTCAACTGACGTGACTGCTGCTGCTCCACTTTTTTGAGGGCCAAGCAGAAGCACAAGCACAAGGTTTAGCTTTGGCTTGGGCGTAACCACGCCTTCGACGTTTGCCTCCAGGTTCGCACTTGCTGGCTTTATAGAGATTTACGAATCACTTCGGCGCTTCCGAGCCATCCTCCTTCGGCAACCTCCGTCGAGTGCGTATCCTCTGAACGCTGCCACCTCGCCCTCAGACTTCCCTCCGGCCAACGCCTCTTTTTGCCTTGGCGCAAGCAGCCCAACGGCAGCGCCACCCTCGCCAACATGCAGCAACCATCGCGTTTTGCCGATGTCGGCTCCTACAACGATGCCGTCGACAGGCTTCGTACGGCCGCTGCCGTCGCAGACGAAGCTAGCTCGCACCCTTCGTCGCTCCCAGACAGGCTCGCCCAGCGACACGACGCCACCGACCACCTCATCGCCCAGTTCCTAGCTCCCACCCAGCATCTCAGCCCCACCGAGCTCGCCATGCACCAGTCGCACTGGCCCCGCAAGCCGCAGACGCAAAACATGCTCTGGGCCGAGCCCTCCATCTGCGTCACCTCGCTCGACTTTGTTCGCGCAGGCCTCGAGGGACGCATCATAGGCTACAAGGAGGTCACTCACCCGCATCAACCCCTCCCCGACGCAAAGAGCTCCACCTCCCTCGTCCGAAAACCCGCAACCTCCACCAACTTCGTCAGGGGAAAGAGCGCCTTTGTCCCCTTTGCACCGGGAGGCCTCGAAGCCGAGGTCCTAGCAGAGGATCCTCATGACGCAAACCAGCGCATCGAGACCGAGGTCCAAGAGATGGAAGACGCCCTACGATTTGGACGCGGCCTGCGCGACCACGCTCCTGGGCTCAGCCGTCCGTTCCAGGATCCTTCCGTCGATGTCCACGACGACGGAGACGGCGAGGATGGGATCGAGATCGGCCAAGTCGACGCCGTCACCGGAATGGCGCCCATGCCCATCTACAGGCCCTCTCAGAACGCCGGCACCGCTCGCTCCTCCTCGGCGACGATGGTCGCAGGCGGCGCTTCGACTTCAGCTGTCCGCGAGCAGGATGCCGAGCTAGACGAGCTGCTACCTATGGAACGCCCTCATCCGCTGCTCCAGAAGCGCACCGCCAAGGCTGACGCGAAGCGGGACTGGGCCCACGTCATCGACGTCAACCAATCTCTGACCAATTTCAAGGAACTCGTTCCCGAGATGGCGCACTCGTTCCCCTTCGAGCTCGACACGTTCCAGAAAGAGGCTGTCTACCACCTCGAACAGGGCGACAGTGTCTTTGTCGCCGCGCATACGAGCGCGGGCAAGACAGTCGTGGCCGAATACGCCATTGCCCTGGCGCAAAAGCACATGACCCGGTGAGCCTCCAAGGGTCGCCACCCAAGCAGTACTAGCCGCTCCCACTCGCCCTTTTAACCGGCGTCCACTGACGCTCCTTGAGCCCCGCTCTGCCTACTACACAGCTGCATCTACACGTCGCCCATCAAGGCCCTCTCGAACCAAAAGTATCGCGACTTTAAGCAGACCTTTGGCGCCCAGAACGTCGGCATCCTCACGGGCGACGTCCAGATCAACCCCGAAGCGCCCTGTCTTATTATGACCACCGAGATTCTCCGAAGCATGCTCTACCGCGGCGCCGATCTCATTCGCGACGTCGAGTTCGTCATCTTCGACGAGGTCCACTACGTCAACGATCAAGAGCGTGGCGTCGTATGGGAGGAGGTCATCATCCTTTGCCCGCAGCACATCAACATGATCCTTCTCTCTGCCACAGTCCCAAACACCAAGGAGTTTGCAGACTGGGTAGGTCGGACCAAGAAGAAGGACATCTACGTCATCAGCACGCCGAAGCGTCCCGTCCCGCTCGAGCACTTCCTCTACGCCGGGCGCGAGATTTTCAAGATCGTCGATGCCCAGGCGCAGTTCCTTGGCAACGGCCTGAAAGAGGCGGGCGAGGCGCTCAAGCGGAAGCAGGAAAAGGAGAGGGAGGCTGCCGGTCTCGGCCCCCCGGTCCGGGGCGGCCGTGGCGGCCGTGGCGGAGCATCTGGCTCCAACAGCCGAGGCGGCGCCCGAGGAGCCATGACACCTGCGCGAGGGGCCGCGCCGGCTTCCCGCGGCAGGGGTGGCGCGGTCAGCAGTGGCCACCGTGGCAGCGACAAGAATCTGTGGATCCACCTCGTCGGCTTGCTGCGGAAAAAGGACCTCCTGCCCTGCGTGGTGTTTGTCTTTTCCAAAAAGCGATGCGAAGAGTACGCCTCGAGCATGCCCAACACGGACCTCTGCAACGCCCGAGAGAAGAACGAGGTCTTCATCGTCATCGAGAAGAGTCTCACGCGGCTAAAAGGTGAGCGGACTGGCGATAGAGCGCTCCAGCCAGCGTCAGCCCGATGCTGACTGGGCCATGCGCCCGTCGTCTCCATGGACGGCTTGCATTGACAGGTTCGGACAAGAACTTGCCCCAGATCAAGAGGATGCGCGATCTGCTCGGTCGCGGAATTGGAGTTCACCATGGAGGACTGCTACCGATCGTCAAGGAGGTGAGTCTGACCTTGTGACGAGAAAGACATGAGAGAAGAACCCACCTCGGAGCAGTCATGCTAAGCACGACTTAGTCAAACTTTTCCGCTCCAGATTGTCGAGATCTTATTCCAGCGCGGTCTTGTCAAGGTCCTCTTTGCCACCGAGACTTTTGCAATGGTGAGCCTTGCCTGGCCCTCTGTGGAAATGCCCTTCGCTGCTCCTCTGAACAGCTCTTTATTTTCCCATTGCTTTTGGTACCCGATATACAGGGCGTGAACATGCCGGCGCGCTCGGTGGTCTTTTCGGGCATTCGCAAACATGATGGACACGGTTTCCGCGACCTGCTTGCCGGCGAAGTGAGTGATGTGCTCCTCCACATCTTCTGGCGCATCTCGCCATCTGGATTCGCAGTCTGGGCTTACGTTTCGGTCGAACATTCCCCATCGTCGTTCAGTACACTCAAATGTCGGGCCGGGCCGGAAGGCGTGGACTCGACGCGACCGGTGTCGTCATTATCAATGCAGCGGAAGCGCTTCCAGAGGTAAGATCAGCGCAGGCGCCGCACTGCGAATCTGTGCGGATGTGCGCTGATCAAAGGGTCCATTTCGGTCGCATCTGCAGAGCTCGACGCTTCACAAGATGCTCTTGGGACAGGCGACAAAGCTACAGTCGCAGTTCCGCCTCACCTACAACATGATCCTCAACCTGCTCAGGGTCGAAACGCTCAAGGTCGAGGAGATGATCAAGAGGTCCTTTTCCGAGAATGCCGCTCAAAAGATGCTGCCGGATCAACAGAGAAAAGCAGAGGAGGTGCGTCACGCCTTGCAGATTCCACGCGCCCAGCGAGGCTCCGGTTCCTGACCAAGCGGCGGTTGCTCGTACGCAGGTGGAGCGCAAGCTGTCAAAGTTGCCGAGGGTTCAGACGTCGGAGATGGCCCAAGAGCTCAGCCTCTACTACGACCTGTCACGATCGATTATAAGCTCGCTCCAAGGCATGTACGAGCTTGCGCTGGATAATCCCCAAGGCTCGAAAAACTTTGCGGCCGGTAGAGTGGTCCTGCTCCGGGACAGTGTGAGTGATTTCGATGCCCTTTTTCGAATGGTATTGCTATACAGACGAGCTGACTTCGTTGTCCGCTCGTCCAAACGGATGCCATTAGCACTTCGACCATCACGTTGCAACGATCGTGCGCCAAGTGGCCTCGAGGGAATTCTTGGTGCTGGCCGCCGTTTCGAAGGAAGTCAAGCGGGGCGACTCTGGTAAGATCTCTGATACGCGCTCCCAGCAACGCCCTGACTATTTTGATCTGATCTTGTCGACATTCCCCTTTGATCCTGCGCCCGACTTGCAGATTCGACGCACCCAGTGGCGCCCCTCTGGCCGCCGAGGGTCAAGCGCGAAGAGCCAGACAATACCGTCTATGATCTACGCGAAGTACCCTTGTCGAGCGTCGTCTTTGTCTGCGCCCAGACGATCAGGGTGAGTGCGGCAAGTGTTCGCAGAGCGCCTGTGTTAGAATGTTCTGCTGAAAATGGGTTTAATTTTATTCTTTTATTTTATTTTTTATTTTATTTATTTTTTCTTCCGCGCTTTCTAGATCGACGTGCCACTCATCATGGCGCACCGCATCTCTGCTATGAATAGGGCCGTGGAGGCGCTCGTACCCTTGCGGGACAGTTATGCGGCCTTGGATGCCTTTGCGGTGCCCGCTGAAGTGGACTGGTCCAAGATCCGCCGCCTCGATTTCCAGGAGGCGGTGCGAGCCCGCGAAAGCTACATCAACCGCCTAAAGCCGCACGTCAGCTGCCTGCAAAGCGACAGCTTTGCTCACGATGTGAGTCTTAGAGATGCGCAAGGATTCGCTGGCTCGAGTACAGACCGCTTACCGATGCGTTGATCCGCACCTTGGACAGTACGAGCTGGTGCACGCCCGCAAGGAGCTGGAGGCCGAGCTCAGCCAGTTGCTGCTCAAGCAGTCGAACCAAAATCTCGAGCTGCTTCCAGACTACCAGCAGAGGATTGAGGTGCTCAAGACGCTGCGCTTCATTGAGCCCACCTCGGAGAGCGTGCTGCTCAAGGGCAGGGTGGCGTGCGAGATCAACTCGGCCAACGAGTTGATCCTGACTGAACTGATCCTCGACAATGCGCTCATCAAGTACACGCCCGAGGAGACGGTGGCGCTGCTCAGCATCTTTTTGTTCCAGGAAAAGACGGAGATGGTACCCGAGCTGGCGCCGAGGCTGGCAGAGGTGAGTGGCCTGCAGAGCAGGAGGCAGCGGTAACCCTCCGGCGAGGTCTGCAAACGTAGCACTGACAGAATCGTGCCCAAGCGGGCTTCTTGTACCTCGCCTGCTTATCGACGCTGTCCAGGGCTACGCCGCCATTGTCGAGATCGCCGACCGAGTCAACTCAGTGCAGGTCGCGAACCAGCTCAACTTTGAAGACTTCTCCAACACGCAGAAGCTCGGTCTCGTCGAGGTGGTCTACGAGTGGGCCAAGGGCACGGTATGTTGCCTTACCTCTCCCTCTCGCTCGGTTTCACTTTCCTGGATCAATAGGCGCTGAACTAGACCTCTCTGCGTCTCTCTTCACTCAACGCCGTTTCGCACCGCAGCCGTTTGAAAAGATCACAGAGCTCACCGACGTCCAGGAGGGTACGATTGTGCGCGTCATCACCCGCCTCGACGAAACCTGCCGCGAGGTCCGGGATGCGGCGCGCGTCATTGGCGACGCCGACCTGTTTACAAAGATGGAAACGTGCCAGGCGCTCATCCGACGTGATATCGTCTTTGCGGTGAGTTGAGTTGCTCCGGGTCAATTAGGACGCACAACGCCAGAAGCGGTATCGAAATTCCCTTAGCTGAACCTTTGTCCGGTCGTTGCCCTTTTTGCATTCCAGGCGAGCCTCTACTTCTGAGCCACGCATGGCTAGCCGAAAGAATAGATCTCTTTTCCATCCCGACCGTTTGAGCAAAGGAGAGGAGCAACAAAGAAGTGGTCATCAGTCCGCAAACGCACAGTCGATCGCTGCTGCCTTTTTTCGGATGCCATTGCACAACAACCCGTCACCGGTTCGAGCAGACGGCCAAGATGAGGTTGAACGCCTCGTCGTGGTTCTGGACGTTGGCAAACAGCAGCGGCGGTTGACCGTTGGCGCGGGCGATCTTCATACCGAGGCTGCTCCACAGCTATATCCGGATGTTTTTCGTCTTTGCGAGCGCGCCGACGCAGCGGAGCGGCGTGTGGGCGCGCTTGCGCATGCCGCTATGCAGCGGGGTAAAGAGAGGTAGCGGGTATTGGTGTGCAACCAGCCGGGGATGCACTTGTACTGGCAAAAGAAGCTTCCGAGCTTGCGCCGCTTCAGATTGGTGGTCGAGGTGGTTTCGACGAAGTCGTTGTCGTCGCGCGCCGCTGTGGAGACCTGGTGGGATGCCGGCTTCTCGCTTGTCAAGCCACAGCGGGGGTTTGGCGTGCTTGCTCGTTTTTCCGACGTCGGCCGAGGCGGTCTTCCGCTCGACGGCATCGCCGAGCTCGAGGCGGTGATGGCGTAGCAGCTGGATGGTGAATTGCGCGTCGGTCGGCGCCCCGAACAGGATCCACCAGACGGGCGAGAGGGCCTTGCGGTGAGTTGGAAAGTGGCTTTGCAGCGGCTATCGCGCCATAGCACGATCCAAAAGTGCGAGGGTGGCGCGAATTAGCAACACATGCGCGAACGCTGGGTTCCAGGTCGGTGATCCGACGCCTGCCAACGCGACGACTCACCATGAGGCAAAAGAAGTTGACGCCGATAAAGAAGAAAAACGCCTTCCAGACGTAGTGCGCCGGTGCAAAAGCAACAAAGAGAGTGATCAGGCTCAGCAGCGCCACCGACCGCTGCGAAGCGGTGGGGTTGCGCCACAGGATTAGGTTCTTAGCCTTTTCCTGCCAGTCGACCAGGAAGCCAAGCGTTTCCTAGCACGAGGCCCCGTAGGCGCTACCGGCCTACCACTTGTAGATCGAGAGCAGGTCAAGCCGGCTCTGGCGACGGAGCTTTTCCGAGAGCTTATTGGCGGTTTTGCCCCTCGTCATGCGTTGGCGCACCTTGTCGTGCAAGTAACTCTCGGACGGCGGAAAGTACTTGAAGCGCAGGATGTAGTAGATGAGCATGAGGAAGAAGGCGGTGGGCAGCAGGTCGGTGTACCACAGCACAGAGTAGGCCATGGCCACAACGGCAGTGGTGTGGGACTCCTCCCAACGGTAGAGGCGGTGTCCGGCGTCGGATGCATCTGAAGCGCGTACGGCACCCCGTCTACCATTGTCGCTGTCGTATCGGCGGTAACGCCTATCGCCATCGTCGCCCGTTTCGGAAAAGCCTAACGGTAGGCGGCGTCGAGCCAGGGCGAGATGCGGCGGTCGCTTTGGGCGCAGAGGTGGCCGGGAAAGTGTCGCGAGTAGAGGCACTGCGCTTCGTCGGACTGCGCACGATGAGCGGAAGAGGCGGAGCGCTTGTCGAGCATCGAGGCGGATCGTCGAGGGCTGGACTTGGCGGTGCTGGTTTTGCGGTGATGACTGCGCGAGGCGTTGGCTTCCTTGGCCGCGGTCTCTTCGAGGAACCTTTGGTAGTCGTCCGATAGCGGTTCGTCGGCGATGCCGGAAACACTGCCCTTGTACCTGAGGTGCGGCTTGAGGAGTATCTTGGAGCTCGACGAAGTGGATCTGGATGTGGCCTCGTCCGAGGCCGGTACCTGTTGGGGATGCCAGCTCGTCGTGGGCAGGCTGCTCTGCGAACCCGCAAACGACGAGCGGGTGGATCGGTCCTCGACCGACGGAGAGGCCGATCGCGCCTCGATTGATGCGGGTGTGCCGGAGTGTCAGGGGATCCACTTGAGGTCATCACCGGCGTCCCCTTGCTCGGACGAAGCGATGCTCGCCGCACGAGATCCGCCCGACATAGCCATCTCGGACATCCGTGCGGCCGCGTCGGCCGTTGCAAGCGAGCTCAGGTCAGCAGTCAAGCCAAGCGCAAAAGAGGTGGAAGGTGGCCAGAGTCGCGGGTGGTCGAGGCAGTTGAGATTGAGCTCGCAACCTTGCAAAATGTGAATGTCTTTGGTCAAAGCCTCGAGCCGGTCAGAGCCGTGTCAAGTTGGTCGCAAACCTAGCGAGGGGCTAGGAATACCGAAGTTGCTCCAATGTGACGGTGGTGACGGCAGTGGTGGTCGTGGTGGTAGTCGGGGTCGGATCAAGCACAAGTGGGTCCCTGTGGTGTTACCCTCCTGTGCCCAGCACACCCACGCTACTACGCTACCTTCACTCCAACGAGTAAACAGCCGCCGCCGCCGCTAAGGTCGGAGGCATTGGGCTCTGATTAGCGGCGGGAGCGTCAAAGCACTCTGCGTACGGCTCTCGGCAAACGGAAGTGAGGGCGGCGCGTGGGTGCAGCCGCCAAAAAGGGTGCAGAAAACCTCCACATCGACGCTGCTTTTCAACTATGTAACGCCTTGCCCCGTAGCCAGTGGAAGCGACCTCGAAGTCGCAACTGCGCCCTTTGCCGCTCCATCTTACTCTTGCTCTTCCATCCCGCCACGCCCCTTCTACGCCATCGGCATCGTACACCCGGCATGCCCCTCATCCTACCCGACTCGACCAACCTGCCGACGGTGGTGAGCGACCCCGCCGACGTGTCCGAC
Organism: Thecaphora frezii; assembly: GCA_026284005.1. Classification (NCBI taxonomy): domain Eukaryota; kingdom Fungi; phylum Basidiomycota; class Ustilaginomycetes; order Urocystidales; family Glomosporiaceae; genus Thecaphora; species Thecaphora frezii. Next base: position 10,431 of record JALNIF010000944.1, on the reverse strand, counting down.
GACGCCCTGCGCGCCCTCAGCCCCGACACCATCGTCCACGAGATCCAGCGGCTCCAGCGCAGCGTCGAACACCTCCAGAGCTCCAACAACCAGATCGATCAGTTTTGCAATGATCCCGAATCCTCGGATCTCAGTGCACAGGACAGGCAAGAGTTCCAGAACGCCTGCGAGGATAACTTGGGCACCATGTAGGTCCATTCGCTCCGACTGGTCGCGTCCCTATCTACAACTTGCTCACACCGGCGCCTCATCGCTTCACCTTCTCTCTCTCTCTCTCTCTCCCTATCTTCCGCTGCGGGTGGAACCAGCTCCAAGCAACAAGGTCTGATAGACCGGCTCGTGGGCGTACTATCGGAAAAGACGGGCGGTCCGGCGGCCGCGGCCCACTATTCAGTCGACGCGACAGCACAAACCGGCAGCACTCAGGATTCAGCGAAACAGCAAACCGGTGCAACACAAGCAGGAACAGTGGATGAGGCAAACGAAGGCCTGTTCTTGTAAAAGCAAGCGCCTCGCGCTTGAGTAGGGAATCGAACGGCCGGATTGCTACTTTGCATCTTTTATCGGAGCATAGGGCCCAGGCCCTCTAGCTTACGAGGCCGTGTAACTCGGCTGTACCTTGTCTAGAAGACGGCAAAACCGTTACCTCATCTTTGTGGAACATAACCTGCCATCCGGGGTGCAGACTCACCTACTTGCCCCTCTCTCTCTCCGCGTCTGCCCGCTGGCCGGGATGGATGGCAGGCACCCAACGACATTGGCGGCTCTTGTTTCGAATGGAAACGGAGTCAAAGGTTGGGGCTGGCATTGGAAAGACAGGACATACAAGAAGACAGACGAAGACCTCGGATGGTGCCTACGCTGCCGTAAATGACCACTAGCATTGCATAGGGCAAGTTACGAGGCGGAGCGATGGCGTATGCGTATGTGTGAAGCTGAACCACGCACGCGACTCGTCCGAGAAGTCGATTTTTTGAGCTGGCTGAGGCAGAGCGCCTCGCGATTTGGCCCCGCCAGACTTGGGCAAGCAATGACGGAAGCCGGAAGATGCTTAATCACGCTGTTCCTTCGTTGCACCCATTTCATGCTGCTGCCTCGTGCCCGCTCGCCAAGTGCGCCACTTACTTGTATCCTCGCTATCCTCCCCTCTCTCACCACACATAGCGCCTCCGCTTTCCACAACCGCCACAGCGCAGCATAGCGCTACGATGCGTTCCCTCCCTCGCTTTACCCCGCACCGCACCGGTGGTTCCTCTACGCCGCTTCGCGCTCTCCTCGCCTCTCACCTCGTTTCCCGATCTCGCTCGCTATCCACCACGCCGCCTTGCCTTGTTCCGCGCCGGGACACGTCGGCGCTCCACAGCAAGTACTATGACAAGATGCTCAAATCCGCCGGCAACGGTCCCGCCCCCTCGCAAGACACAAACAGGTCCAAGGAAGCGATGAACACGATGCTGCAGCGCGACCAGGAGCTGCTCCAGAAGCTGCTCGATAGGGAAGGCGGCGCAGCGGGCGTGGCGACCGTTGATGGCAATTACGAAGAGGGACTGGGCAAGGAGACCAAGAAGAATATGTTTAGGTTGATTTAAAGTGTTCCGCGCTTGGGTGGATCACGAGGAGGATGAGCGAGAAGCAGAGAGATGCGATGCGACGTAAATCCTGTATTAGTATTTTCAATCACAATGGAGCAACCGACACCAAAGTCGTGGCTGGGCGAGCCAAGTGGCGGGTGCAACGCCATGGTGTCTGAACCCGGCTCGGCGTCTGAGGGGCCTTCCATCGATGTTCCACTCATGCGTTAGTACCTTCGAGGCCACATCTGAGCAATCCTATCTCTATGCATTGTCAAGAGGAGTTGCGTCTTTTCATTGTGTAGTGCGTGGTACAAGTACAAGGCTCGAGAGTGGAAGCCTAGAGCCGAAGGAAGCGCCGCAGCGGCAACCAAATAGAGGACCGGAATAACCGGGGTGGGGGCCCTTCAAGTCACAGAGAGCTCCGTTGGCGCTAGCAGGCAGAAGGAAGAGTGGGCGGCGGCAAAAGAGCAAAAAGGAAAGAGGAAAGGCGGGAGGCTTTATGCCTTGGGCTGCTTCTTTGGCACCTTGGGCTGCTGCTTTAGCACGTCAAAGGCGTCGCCGAGGTCGTACCGCTTCGTGATGCTGTGATGAGGGCAGAGGAGCGCCAGAATGGTAAGTAAGCCGAGATAAGGAAAGGGGAAGGGGCTGGGATGGGAGATGGTTGCCGCAACAAGAGCAAACGGCGGGTGCACGAGGAGGGTGAACGGGGAACGGGAAAGTTGAGGCGGGCAAACTTACTTCTGCGCGTACGGGTTCTCGTCTCCGGGGAAGACCTTCAATCGCTCCAACCGCCTGTCGCGCAGCTTGTTCTTTGGCAGCATTCCCGACACAGCCTTGATAATGATCTGTGGGAGGTGGAGGGTGAGAGGAAAGACGAAAGCGAAACCGAGGGTGCGGGAACAAAGACGAAGCTTGTCAGTCTCATCGATCACAGCCGGCACGAGAAGCGCGAGGAGCTGAGGTCGAACAGCTCGGGGACTAGAACAAGTGGTGGACCCACTCACCTCCTCCGGCTTCTTCTCCATCATAGTCGAGTATTTGATCTCCTTGAGACCACCCGGGTACATGGTGTGGTGTCGGTACATGATCTGGTCGGCCTTGCGACCGGTGACGACGACCTGTTTGGCATTGGTGACGACGACGTAGTCACCGACATCGATGCTCTGGTCGTAGATGGGCTTGTCCTTGCCCATGAGCTTGCGGGCGATGTTGACGGCGAGCGAGCCGAGAACCTGGTCCTTGGCGGAAAGGTGGTGCCACGTTCGCGCGAAGGCGAGCGAGGTCTGGAGAAGCGGCGAGAAGGGTGGTAGAAAGGAGAGAAGGGTGGTAGAAAGGAGAGAAGAAAGTGGGGAGGGTAGGTGAGCTTGGGGCATGGTACAGGGGGGAAGGACAGGCGGAAGAAGGTGGGGAGACGAGGTTGGTGGACGACGTACGTTTCCAACAAACTGCGACATGTCGAACGAAGCAGGAGGGGGAAGGGGGGGTTCAGACGTGGACGGGTGGCAGCGTAGCAAGGGGTGCGGGTGAGGAGCACAGGGGTTGCAGGGGTTGCAGGGGTTGCAGGGGTTGTGGGGGCGAGCGGAGTGAGGGCCGAGATGGGGATGGAGGCAAAGAGCGGTATGGGTCGACGCGCGAGTGGTGAGTTGGGTTGGCTTTGCAAAATTCGCGCCATTGCGGCGACGCGCTTTCGGAGCCGAGGCGGACTTGTCTTGCCTCTACTCGCGCGAAAGAGAACGAAAAGCTGGCTCGGAGGAATTGGCGGCACTTTTCACGGTCACGCCATTCGAATTCAGGATTGCCGCGGCTGTGGTGATGCACGCTGCTTTTAGCCACGCCAAACTCAGTTGACCGGCCGCCAGAAGCAGAAATCACCGTTGCTCAGCCTGCATCCAAGTCGGCATTACATACCGTCTTATCCGCAAGCCAGCAGGCACCGGCTTAAGCTTTGTCCAAGTGTGCGCCCGGCGGCATGCTACCCCGCCCGCCATGTGCCATGCCCGAAGGGCGAAATCAAGCGGGAAATAAAATGCACGGGCCTACCCCGCCCTCACCTTCAAACGTCCGCCCTCCTCCTCTATCCTTCCTTCCTCCCCATCTCCCCACCTCACCATCCATCCCCCCCCCCCTTTTGGACGTGACCACGAGAGCAGTTCGACCATGCCAACCAACACCCGCTCCTACAAGATCGCCGTCATCCCCGGCGATGGCATCGGCAAGGAAGGTACGTCCGCCCCTCTTGCCACACTCCAACTGCCGCCCAAACTTGCCCCTTCCGCTGACTCTCCATGATACAGCTCTCCGCCCTACCTTCGCATCCGTTGTTGATCCTCGCTCGCTGCAGTGATGCCTGAAGGCCTCCGCTCGCTCCAAGCCGTCTCGAAGCGCTTCGGCTTCGAGCTGCAGCTGGAGCACTTTGATTTCGCCTCGTGTGACTACTACGAAAAGCACCAAAAGATGCTCCCAGACGACTGGATTGACGTGCTCAAGCCCTTCGACGCCATCTACTTTGGCGCCGTCGGCGACCCGGCTAGATACCCCGTACGTATCCGCCCCGCCCCCCTCGACAAGCGACGCTCGTGACCCAAACGACGGTGCTAACCCGAATCGACAACTTGTGCGGGTTGTAACGCGGTGCAGGACCACATCACGCTGTGGGGATCCCTCCTTCTCGTACGTACCGATGCGTGGTGGCACGCTGCACCTTGTCCTTACCTCTTCCACCGCCGCCGAGGCCGCCACTGCTACTGTTGCTGACCTAGAGCTTTCCCCCCTTTGGTTCCTTCCTTGGTCCCGGCAGTTCCGCCGACATTTTGACCAGTACGTCAACCTCCGGCCCTGCCGGCTGGTACCTGGCGTCCCTACTCCGCTGCGCGACCCAGGCAACATCGATTTTTGGATCGTCCGCGAAAACACCGAGGGCGAGTACTCGAAAATCGGCGGCGCCATCTTCGAAGGTACCGAGCGCGAGATTGTGATGCAGGAGACGGTCATGACGCGGGTCGGCGTCGATCGCATCCTGCGGTACGCGTTTGAACTGGCGTCGAAGCGGCCTCGCAAGACGGTGACAAGCGCCACCAAGAGCAACGGCATCGCCATCACCATGCCCTACTGGGACACGCGTTTCCGCGAGATGAGCAAGGCCTTCCCCGACGTCAAAACGGAGCAGTTCCACATTGACATCCTGACAGCCCACTTTGTGGCGCGACCGAGCCATTTCGACGTCGTGGTCGGGTCCAACCTGCACGGCGACATCCTGTCGGACCTCGGTCCGGCCGTGACGGGCACGATTGGCATCGCCCCCTCGGCCAACATCAACCCGACGCGAGAGTGGCCCTCGCTGTTTGAACCGGTCCACGGCTCCGCCCCGGATATTGCGGGCAAGGGTATCGCTAATCCAGTCGCCATGATCTGGTCGGCTTCCATGATGCTCTCCCACCTCGGAGAACAGGAGGCCGCCGATACCATCCTGCGAGCCATCGATAATGTGCTTGGCGGCGCGTCTCAGTCGCTCCTCACGCCCGATATGAAGGGCAGCGGCACTACCGAGGCCCTTGGCCAAGCTATTGCGACTGCCATCGAAACCATCTAGCTCACTGTAGCGAGAACAAAGAGAAATACCACCATGCGATGTGATGGCAGTCCCGACAGCACGGACCGAGCCGAGTACATGCTTAGCGACAGGATTGCCTCCCGCGCGAAATTGAAACCAGCACTGCTGCGTAACACAACGATGCCTTCAATTGTACTCTCGTACCACGAGTTTGCATTGCGAGGCACGGGAATCATTCCAAAAAGAGCTTGTGGAGACACAGAGAGTGTGCCACACTGTGATGGAGAACGTCCAGAAAGAAAGCCAGACACCCAAGGCGAGCACAACCGGAACTGGTGCGGTGTGGTGATTACAAGTAGTGTTTATGGAGAGAAAACGAGAAAGAGGGGGAGAGGAGACATACCAAACGTGTGGCAGTAAAGACCGGATCTCCTCACCTCTGAACCAGACACGCGCACAGATAGGAGGGAGCGTCAGCTCAACGGGAGCACAGACCGAACGAATGTCGGTATGATGGAATGAAATGGGATAGAGTGACAACACAAACCAGGAGAAAACCAAGAGTCGAAAGAGGGGAAAGAAAGGGTTACAAGAGAAAGAAAAAGAAAAAGGGGGGGAAGAGAAAGAACGGCTAAGGAGAGATAGCGGGCCCCCCGGGGAGGTGCAGCTTGTCGTCATCGTCGACCGGTGGAGCCGAAGAGGAAAAGAACGAGGGGCTACCAGCCTTATTGTCGTCGTGCTCGCTTGCCGCAATGTTGGAGGCTTGCGCCTCGAGCAGCTCGGTCGCATCTTGCCCCTCCTCGCCACCGGCCGCTCTGACGGGGCCTTCCGACGCTTCTTTCGACGCTTCGTTGGCGGCCGCCTCCGCCGGCGCCTTTTCGTCGTCCAGCTGCCGCTGCGGCGGCGGCAGCGTCGCCTGAGCGTCTTTGGTCGCCTCGTCGGATGCGGTAGTGGCGACAGCGGCTGCGGCGGTGCCCATCGCCACCAGCGCAGCGTCAAAGCGCGAGCTGCCGTTGTACGTGTTGAGCGCCGGGTTCGAAGCGGTGCCCGAGAGCGGAATGGAGCGCTGCGTGGCGACGGTGCGCTGCGACGGCGTCCGGTGGATACTGATGCGGTCCGACGGAGCGCCGGGTCCTCCCACATACGCCGCCGGATACATGGCCTGCGCCGAGCTCTGGCCCGTGGCGCTAGCGGCGACGGATTCGCGGGTGCGCGAGCTCGAGTCGCTGCCGCGACGGCTCAGCGGCGGCAGCGCCATGAGGCTTGCGTACGTGTCGCTGCTGTTTCTCCGGTCGCCCATCAGGCTGCCTCCGATGCTGCGCGCACCACCGAGGCTGGAAGCATGGGCGTGGCCGTAGCTCCGGCTGCTAGCGGCGCCGGCGTAGCTATGCGCCGCGGTCGAAGAGGCGAGTGTGAGGACGCTCGCGTTGTCCGGCGGCATTGCGAGGGGCTGCGGGTTGTTGGAGGGGTGGTGGCGCGACAGCGACGGCACATTGACAAAGGAGCCAGTCTCATCGTTGATGGCGCTGTAGGCCCGGGTACCGTTGCCGATCCGGGTCGGAGGGGGCGGTGCAAACTGCACCGCGGTCGCGCCTGCAGTCGACGTACCAGTACTCGTGGCCTGCGTCGAGCTGGAGCCGTCGCTTTGCCTCGCTTGGGCGATGTGCGCCGTGGCTGCGGCACGTGCAACCATCCGACGGAGACCGTGGCGAGCAGAAAGAGAGGGCGAGCGAAAAGACGCGAAGGACGGGCGAGAAACAGTGAGGGCGTGTGAGTCTGGAATCCCAGCACAGTCGAGCAGCATGAAGCTTGCACCCGCCAGATCCTGCGGCGGGAGATCTTAGCTGCTACTTACGGAGAAAATGAGCCTCGCGGGTGTCGAGGCTCATGAGGGTGGTAGGCTTGGTGCTGGCGCGGCTCTTGCCGGTGTCCATGGTGCGGTTGCCGATCGAGTGGCGGTCAAAGCCATCGCGGCTGCTGACGTCCGAGTCGGAGCTCGAGCGTCGGTCGTCGTCGTCGTCATCGGCATTGGTGCCGAGATCGTTGGGGTTATTTGCGGTGGAGGATGCGGCGTAGTCGGCCGAAGGGACCAAGTGGGGCGCGAGGGCCAGGGCGGTGTGTGGAGCACGGGGCGTCGTCATGTCGGACGCCGGAGGCGCGAGGCCGGTGGCGGGTATCGCAGGGTCGAGCTGGTGGGAGGGTAGGGCGTGGGCCGGGATGGCGGGTGATGCAAGGCGCGAGGCGGAAGCGGGGCCCAACTCGTGGTTGGGGGTGAAGCCGAGGGTGCCGAGGGGCTCCTGCTGGGGCAGGCTGGCGAGCTGGGGCGGCAGCGTGCCGAAGTTGGCGGCCGAAGGCGAGGCGGGTACGGTCAAGGTGCTGGCGAGCCCCTGTGCGCCATCGGCAGCGAACGAGGGCAGCCCATCGAGGGTGCGTGCGGGGCTAGCATTGGAGGGCGGGTTGGTGGTGTTGGCGAGGTGGCTGGTGCGACGGTTGCGGGGCTCCTTGATCTTGGATGGCTTTTGGTCCGAGGGGTAGGTGGCAGAAGGGATGCTGGAGCCGGCCTCGCTGTTTCTCCTGCCAAACTTTTTGACAAACCAACTGCCGATGGGGTTCTGTTTCTTGTGTTGTTTGGATGCGGGGTCGGCATGCGCGGCCGGCTGGACCTGCGCGGCAGACATGTTGGTGGGCAGATCCGCCGAGGAGGGAGGGTTTCAAGGGGGCGGATGGCGGGGATGAGTCGAGGTGAGGTAGCTATGTGGCGAAACGAGAGGCGGGCAAGGATTGGGAAGGAGAGTGTGGATGGCAGCGAGAAGATGCGCGAGCGGTGAGAGGTGCGAACGATGCGGATGCGATTGTGACGGAGCTGTGAAGTGCGGGCGGATTGGAGAAAGCGAGGGTGGGTGCGATGGCGATGGCGATGGCGAGGGTGAGTGCGATGGCGATGGCGATGGCGATGGCGATGGCGATGGTGGTATTAGCGATGGTAGAATGAGTGGTAAAGATGGTGGTGGTGGTGGTGGTGGTGGTGGTGGTGGTGGTGGTGGTGGAGAAGGAGGACGTGCGTAGGCGGCGTTGGCGGCGACTCGCCGAAGAAACTCGTCATGCGACCAACGTCACAAGACGCCTCGCATTCGACTCGACTACGATTCACCCACTGCCACTCGCGATTACAATCAACCCACTGCCGCTACGATCAACGCGCTGCCACCCTGGATTACAATCAACCTAGGCCCAACCCCACTCTGCCACTCTGCATTACAATCAACCCAGGCGAAACCCCACTGCGACTACATAGTTACATAACTACTTCGACGCCAAGCTCGACTTGAATCACACGCCGCGCAAGCCCAGACGCTGCTGCCATACACTCGTCACTCTGCCACAGGTGATTGTGGTGTAGCGTAAAACAACGTCGTTGTGACCACCAGGTTTCCTCAGTCCTCGGTCCGCCCTAACAACTACGCCCACTAACCCCCCTTTGACACCAAACTCGAGGGCTAGTGTCAGCTTCACGCTCCCTCACGCTCCCAACTCCAAAGACTAGTTACCAGTGTCAGCGCCTAACTTCAAGCTTCCTAGGGCGCTTTCAAAGTTTCCAGTGTCAAAGGCCTCAGCCCAGCCCCTCTCTCTGCGAGCCTTCACTACTTGTGCTTGACCTTGCGGCGCTTGCGCCGTCTCCACATCCACCATACACGCAACGCTCAACCCCCATCGACCAGTGACGTTGGCCCTACCGCCCACCCACCCCTTGCCCATCCGCCGTTTCCCCATGGCGTCTTGCGTCGCCGCCGACCGGCGCCTCTTGCGCCTAGTCCCGCCTTCCTGCACCAACATCCGTCTCCCCTTTCCTCTCCCTCGCCACATCAACACTACTCGCCACCGCTCCCACAATGGCCACATCACGGTACAAATAAAGCATAATATTCGTAAGGCTCACAAATGCTGCTGCGCCATAGGGACCCCGCGCGCTTCTGCGTCCTCCGCGAGCCGCCAGTACGGAAAGCGACAACGAGCGTAGCAGCAAAGGGTTGCGCTCCAGAGACACGAAAAACAAAAGGACGCTCATCCAGAGCACTAGTCATTGCTCGAGGAAACCAGACGCTGCTCCAGGGGGTGCGGCGCCCTTGGACTTAGCCCGACTGGTAGACGGCGGGTCCGGCGACGACGTGCTTGTTGATCAGCGTCAGGTTCGCTGGCGTGTAGAGCGTGTTCGAGTCCGTCACGGCAATGAACATGGTACCTGCAGGAAAGAAAACGGTCGCCAGCAACAATCCAACGTCGCCGTATCGCCATCATTGTGAGCACCCCGCCGGCATCGCCCTCTCCGCCCCCTCCTTGCAGTAGGAAGCCCAGCAAACTCACTATTGATGATCTCGGGGCCAACGCTAAGGACCTGGCCGCCCGGCTGTTGCGCCTTGGCGGTGCGCCTGTCGCCATCGACCTCGTACAGGGGCGAGTAGGTCACATTCTATGTTGTCGCCCATGTCGAAAGAAGAGAGGGGAGAGAAAAAATAAAAATAAAAATAAAATAAATAAATAAATAAAAATAAAAGTCCCAAGGGCCGCCAAGCCTCGCAATCAGCACGCCGTCCAACCCCCCCGAACACATCCGATGATTCCCTCCGTGATATCTAGGACTTACGTATTGCGATACAAAGGCGGCGTACCTGGGCTCGCCGGCGTGAGTCACCGTCTTCTGCGAGTAGGGGCCCGCCACGCGGCCGGGCGCCTCCCACGACAGCTCGATCTCCCTGCCCTCGTACGAGAGCGCCGTCACATTGTTCGAGATGCTGGCACCACCCGCCTTCTGGCCAGCTGCGACGGCGTCAGGGTTGTTCACGATCGTGAGCTCGGGGTAGACCTCCCAAGGCAGCGGGACGTTAGACTCGGGGCAGCTGGCGATCCACTTCTGCAGCAGCGTCCAGGCCCAGCTCTGGGGGATTCCGGTCTCGAACCCTGGCAAACATCGAAAGCAAGAGAGGGGGTCGAAAGGGCAGTGCCAGGTGTCAGGATCTCGAAAAATAAAAACTAAAAATTTAAAAATTTAAAAAATAAATAAATAAAAATAAATAAAATAAAATAAAAATAAAATAAAATAGAATAAAAATAAAAGTATTCTCTTCCACAGCGTATCTCCATATCGACGATTGGATCAACTCACATTCCGGGTACGGGAAGAGGCCCTCGAACTGGCGGAAGCCTTGGGTTTTTGGGGACCGGGGCGATGGGCGATGGCAAAACGGGGGGCCCGAATGGAAATCAGCCGCTCTCCCTCTCCCGCAACCGTTCGAGGTATCTGGGCCCCCT